>LUCM01010783.1:665019-727292 GCA_008360955.1 Fasciolopsis buskii | reverse complement strand
CTATATATATATATATATATATATATATATATATATAGTGATGTAATGGCATGAGTATGAATCACTGAAAACGAGCTTGTTCGCCAACCTACATTTAAATATTATTTCTAATTAGGCTACTTTTTTACTTGTCAGTAATATGACTAAGCACGAGCATTTGACTGAATCGCCCATATCTTATGCATTGCCTGCTGAAATAAATCTCACCGGCACGCTTGGTAAAACCAAGGCCACCTTAGACTGAAAATTTGCAAAAGCAGCGAGTGTATATTAAAGGCTATGACACAACTATTCCAGGTTACTATTAGCAAGTCAAGCATGGTTGGGGCCCATTCGGGATAACGACGATTCCGGATTAAAAATATATTCGAAAAGACGTTGTTTGAACTGAGTTCAGCCAATCGAGTGAGCGCAACTTTCAGTCATTTGGATGATCTGGTCGCATTCGGGTTACAAATTGGCAACTCTGAATTACTGATCACATGAATTGTCGTACATTAGAAAGAAGACATGCTCAGAAAATGACGAGACACTTTCCCGGTTCAGGGTAGCATATTTGCATTTGTTACAACTTCAAATAGCAAATCACAAGTGAATTGAACTCCCCTGTTTGAAAGAGAACCTTTCAGCGATTAGTATATATTATGTCCTGAATGGTAAGAACCATTCATCTTGCCCATCCTCTGACTTAGTGCTACAGTTCATGGCACCACCCGTTAAAGTACAATTTGCACGGACGCATGATTTATACGAGCGGCCTTTTTATGTGATGCACATTTAATGGTGGTCTAACACATTAGCTGATATTCACAACTCATCAGATTTGTCCCCTGCATCATCGTTTCCAAGTTATGGTGCATTCAATAGGGTTACATAGATACATATGCGTATATCTTGTACAGCATTTGTCAAGATGAACACCTAACAATTGTACTACTGCTAAGCTCCACAAGTGTCTGCCAATTTAACAACTAGTCACTATCACCAACTGCTGCCTTTTGACTGAAAGTTTTGTTCTATCGTTTATATTCCGTATTATTTTGTTAGTGTTTTTGACCGATGAACGATATTCTTATGTGAAAGTTTTAACTAGCTGATCAAAAGAAGATCAAGTGTGTTGTCAAGAAAAAACAAAGGAAGACATTCAGTAATCCTTCGGAAATCAATTCTCGATGGTGCCATCCTTTCTTATTAGATCGTAACACTGCACGAACATTTTTCAGTAGACACTAAGCAAATATTTTACCCTGGGTCTCGGGTTCCAGTTGCGATTGGTTTAATGAGAATCGAAAAACCGTCCACTTTAGCAGTTCACTAATAGGGGAAGCAAAAGGTGATAGATAATAAAATAAACCGGAGAAAGAAAAGATATTGACGATTTCAGGTACTTTCTCGCCATTCCTAAATGCCATTGTGCTGAGACATCAAATCTTTTGCGAACAAATGTTTTAAAGTTAATTTCCTGTGGACTATGCGGGGCCACAAGAAAACTTTCTCCAAATGGTCATGTACTGGAAACCGGTATAGGATGATTACGTGCTCCTATTGCTGAACAAGATGAGCCTGACATGTTGAGCCATACAATTGTTATTATTATTGTTTGCAGTAGTAGTAGTAGTAGTAGTAGTAGTAGTAGTAGTAATATCAGTTAATAAAATTTGTAATTAATTTGAAGCTGTTAATGAGCAA
This sequence comes from Fasciolopsis buskii, assembly GCA_008360955.1. Taxonomy (NCBI): domain Eukaryota; kingdom Metazoa; phylum Platyhelminthes; class Trematoda; order Plagiorchiida; family Fasciolidae; genus Fasciolopsis; species Fasciolopsis buskii. The sequence continues at coordinate 725,603 of LUCM01010783.1, read as the reverse complement.
TTTCAGTGCAAATATTGCAACCTAAACTCAGACCTGGTGGACAGATGAAAGCAAAATATTGGCCGTTTTTGGGTGCACGAAGGTGAAACATTGACTAGTAACTTCCATCGGAGACTTAACTCACCTTACACTACTAACCCAACCCGAGTAATTCAGTAAGTGTGCCTTTGCGACCGGTGCTTTTGCCGTTGCATTTCGAGAAGTGCTCTGTCAATAGTACACGAGCAATTGTTCATGGGTCAGTAGTCTTTATCCGGGACTGCCTGCACCCGGATGTGTGTGATCAAACAAACTCGACTTGTAGTCAGCATGCGGACTGCCCACGCTCATTCGTTGTTATCGTTTTGAATTACTCTAGGGCGGTCAGTCATGTCGACAAGAAGCTACCTTATAAACAAGAGCTCATTTCGTCTACGGAGCCTAGTTATGGCGTGGATGCGCAAAAATCGACAAGAGACGCCAACCGGTTTGAACAAGACAGTTTAATTGATATCCTTAAAGTAGCAGAAAACAAAATGCGTATAGTAAAAGAAAATAGCATTTGATAAAAAGCGATGGTTTATCGATTCGTTTGTGAATAGTTGCCTTGTATGACAATTACACAAACATAATCTTCCACTTCCAATACATTTAGCGAGTTGCTATATTCTAATCACATGGACCTATGTGGCTTCTTTAATTACACCGTTTTACCTATGAGCGATATATTTCTTTTAGTTTATCTGCGCAGCGTGGCTGTAGGATGTCCGTAACAGATTTCGTTTGATTCCACAAGAAAATGTTCAAGGAGTCAAATCATGCGGTCAAGGGGATCATGACATAGGGCCTCCTATTCCGATCTACTTTTTGCGGTGTTTCTTTGCTCCAAATGTTCGAGATACATGAAGTAGCGGTAGTGTCCATCATTTTCCAGGAACGGGACCGTGACTCACAGAAAGTTGCCAAGTGGGAAAATTGACCGACGGTGGGAAAATTTGAAGCCGTGACCTTCAAGACCAAAAATATATCACGGCTTTGTTTGACCTCAGTTGTCATGTGTACCGACTAATCGTTATGAAAAGCCACTGATCTCAGGCTATCTCGCTAATTGTACCATGGAAGAAATAACGGCTAAAAGTATTAAGTTCTATGCCTAGCCAAAGAAGATTCAGGAAACGGGGCTATGTTAGGCCCATTTTGTAACGTGGAGAATTATTTTCTGCCCAATAAACTTGATTTTCCCTTCAGCCAGTAATGGTAGGCTTTGCACTGTGTACTTCGGTCACTGTGCTAACTCCAAGCGCTTCTTAATATCCGAATGTTTCCGCGCTACTGCCTGCAAACGTTCCTACTGCAGGAAGGATTAAGTAAAGCACTTTGCACTGGCAGCTTACCGAGAAAAATTTGCCGAGCTGAGGGCCCAATGAAAAGTTACACGTTTGAAGATGTACATATCGGGAAATTATTGCAAAACCCCATTTTAATCACTGGTTTCAACCTATACATGTTTGTTTTCCTGTGTACAGATCACTGTGCATCGTTTTACAATCAAAACAGGCGGTTTGCCTTTTTTGCAGAACTCAAAAGCTTCAAGTTGTCGAATATCACTTAAAAATCCGAACCCTCATGCTTTCAGCCAGACTGATTATTCTTCGCATTCGTCCACTTGATCCACCTTGCATGTAAATTTCGGTTTGCCCTAAAGAAGTTCTGACCATTTGACTTAACGCGTTCTGTTTACAAACGTTTTATTCGGAAACTAAAGTTTTGGGCTGTCCTTGAGCTCAACTGACCTAACTTCATGGGTCAGGAAGTGAAGTGTTACCATAGCGCAATGCTAATTTGGTATATCTTAAACTGAACCTGAAAGTCGTCGCACATCGTCCTACAAAGCAATCGACTTTGCGTAGGTCTATTCAGTCTAGTCAGCAACGAAAAACTGGTACGAAGATACATTCCGTTAGTAAAAACAGCAGAAGAGAGGATAAATGAGATTCCTAACTATCTTGAGTCAAATTAGAATTATTTTCCTACTCCTTCATATGTTCTTTTACCAGAAAATGAAAGCCAAACTAGTTCCTGATTTTGGATTGAACATTAGTAATGAAGATAAACACATCCGGCCCGGAGGTCGTTTGCTTCTGCAGCCCTGTCAAAGATAGCCAGCATTCATGAAACCATGGAAACACCGCACATCTGTTTCATCCAGCTTGTTAGGAATCAGCAGCAGCGCATATCCACCGCGTCCGAAGAGGGCCGCATTCTGCCACTGGGTTTTACAGATTGGAAGTTAAAAATCATGATGTCATTCTTTGAGAAATGTGGATATTTGAAACCGAGGTTGGAAGATTAGTGGACCAAATCGGCAAACCAGCCGTCATTTCTCTGTCGATTAGACTGTTCTTCCAACTAAAGGACAGCAAACCTCGTCGAACACTTTGACGTCTATAAGAATGTAAGAAAAGTGATTTGCTGAACACTAGCAATGTCAATGACATTGAAATCGGCCAATTTCACACAATTTTACGAAATTTATTCTCACAAAACTTAAATATATCCATTTAAACCGTTCATATTTCGGATATCAGTTTTTCCGCTACAATTAAGCAGGTAAACATTCACAAGTTTGCCAAATGTTTGACCAATGAACAACTGAATAGTCTAAGTCGAATGATCATTGAGTATCCCCTTTGAATAACTGACAATGTTATTACTTAATCACTTTGTGCTGGTCCATTTCTAAGTGACTGAATGTGCTAAATTCCACTCCTTGGTCCGCGGTCCCAGAAAAAGCTATTTTGAATTTGTCTTGCCGCTTGAGTAGCAATTATCCACATGCTTTTGCAGAGAGATCAGATGGAAACATGACCATGTGACCGATTCATTGCTGGTGCAAACGGTCCTGGAAACTCAGGTGGTGCGACGACCGAAACAGTACCTTACGCCCGTCAAAACTCGATCATTCTGTGAGAAGTCAGACTACGTTTCCAGTGCCAGCGCTGATCGTTTGTTTCGTCCACTTCCCCAAGGTAGCCTCATTCATCCGGAACTCCCCGCCGACCTAGTTCAAACATGGCAGTGGCCGCCAAATCAATTGTTTTCTTGCAAAGAGTTCCATCTTCGCTTTACCTGCCCAGTCGATAATGCCGTATGCGATTTCTGGAGGAAGACAGGTCATATTCAAAACGTTTGCCGCCTTTGTAAGCGCAAAAGAAAGAATGCACTTAAAGCATTCTTGAAGTACATCCTTAGTTTCATCTTAAAACCGAAATTTCCAAACGAAGTTAGTCAGTTTCTGTACAAGCAAGCTGAATTCCAAGGTGAATTGCAAAATCGCTTCGTTATGACTATCAGAATTTGGAAATCCACCATTTCAAAGCTCGTTCTCAAAACGACATGGTCAAGTAGACCTGTCAAGCCGTTTGAAGTGCCCATTCATATTAGCACTGGTCGCCACCTCGTTTAGTTTGGCGAGTCAACTGTTCTGCCCCGGTTCGGATGAGGATGAATCCCTGTTCGGTTTGTCACATCGGTTGAAAGTTTCCTTGTGTTGGTACCGATCATCCCGATTGTTCTGGGTCTCCCAAGGGCTTCTGTGGACCAGTCAATATTCTGAAGCCTTAGTGCTCAGTGTTTGATTAAAGAGGAGGCTAATAGAGTTTGGAATAACAGTAGCTCATGGATCTCTAACGTTCGTAAAGCATTGGATATTGTAATATGTTTGATATGAAAGTGCCCTGAAAATGGCAACTTAAGTGCAACACAATGACGTTGTTTTACGCATCACTTCATCACCTTGGAATGCTTCGACCGATGTGGCAACGAAAGTCGTCGGTTGAACATCTAGCATCTGGAGGTGACTACCGATTAGTTATTGATCTAATGCTTCCGCTGAGCGTATCAGCAAATATGTGCGTGGAGGATTTCATGAAACCCATCACATGGCGCCGGATATTTCTCAATGGTTGATTTGGCAATTGCCTACTTGCAAACCAAACTCCGGGGAGAATTTAAACGGCTGATTGTCATTTTTACTCTCTTTTGCCTGTTGCAATCCAAGATTTTGGCAACAGTGGACGTACTCAGTATGTGAAGGAAGTCTTTATTGTATTCCGTGTCGTACTGTCTTCACAAGTACCTCTTCGAGGTTGTACTGAAATTTAGCGCGTACACTACCGAGTAAAAGTATGTTGCATTTCAGTTGGAAAAAATAGCACTCATCAACTTGGAAAAACAAAATAAAAACTTATCGATGAATGACTAGAGCACATCAAAAATGGTTGCTTAGGACTTCGACTGAAACACGGTCATGGCCTGTCAAATTGCGTGCATGTTGAAACTTAAACCAGCTTACGCAGAATAATTTTAGGTAGAAGATAGGTTGTTGGAAAAACTTCAATAATCATCGTTGCTCGAAACGGCTTGAGAGAAGGCAACATCATCAGCAAGCTTAAACAGATGATGGGGTGGACTAATTGGTAAGTCGCTGACGCAGGCAAAGAAGAGAAACGGCGATGGAACAGCACCCTGTGGCACGTCCGAGTTATTAATCAATGATTTTGAAGTTTTACCATCCATTCGTGTTTACTAGGTTCGGTTAGTAAAGTAGACAGCCAGGCTAATAAAGGCGTGGGGTATCCAAAATTTCCCAGTTTGTGAAGTCGAACAGACAGTCGGACCGAATCAAATGCCGACGAAAAGCCCAGAAAGGCGCAAAGCACAGATTTCATTGATTTACAAATGTGGTGAATGAGGGAGGGGAAAGCGTCCAAAGTGGACCATTTAGATTTATAAGCAAACTGAAAATGGTCGCCGGCAGGGTATGCAGAATAACGCAGATGCTTAAGGATAGCACGCTTCGTCAGTTTGAGACCAGATGTAAAGGCGATGGAACGAAAACCTTTTGTCAAAGCAGTAGAACAGATAGATTTGGGGGTGGGAATAATAGTGACGGGTCTCCAGCAGTCAGGGATGGAAGACGAGATTACCGATGAGTTAATTGGAGAATTAAATGTTTTGGTCAGAGCTACAGCACCATACCTTAAAAGAGCTGAAGATAGACTGTCAGGACCAAATCATGTGGCAATTTTAGTGGTGCGGAGAATGTCGAGCACCTCTTCCCTAGAAGAACCTGTAGCGTTCACATCGTCCCCCTGTCCAGATATGCTTGGGAGTATAAGTGGAAGGATGGATGAAAGCATGAATAATGCTGCCGACATCCACAGGAAACTTCACGTCTATTTTTCTTCCCACATAAAAGTGGAATGCATTGGCATAGGAATCGGTTGTTGTTACCAGTCAAGAGTTGGCGGGAGAATGTCATGTCGATGCGTTGGATTTCAGCTTTTATTAGGTTGGAAACATATCACACGCTTGGGTTATTACGAGATTTGTAGAAGTGCTCCTTGCGTCTTCTTAGAGATTCCCGTTTCTGGGTGGAGATAAGACCATCTGAGACGAATAGTGTTTCTGAGGGACAGCAGATTGCGTTGCTCGTCTCTGCGAAGAGTTTGACATTGTCATTGGGCAGAGGTTCAAAAGAGAAACATGCAGATGTGAATGAAAGGGATTTCTGAAAAAGAATAAAGTTGTTCTGTAAAAAATCACGGAGGCAAATTTGCGTTTGATTTGTTTGCTTGAAGGAATAGAAAGCTGACCTAGAGATTATCTTGGGCCTCAACAGAAGTAGTCAATGGTCAGTGCTTGAAATTGGAGCACGTAATTTTAGGGGAAAGAAATCAAAGCGGTTGGTAATAACTTTATCTAAAGTAGAACCACCCCCGGTTAGAGAAATGCAGTCAAATGAAATACAGTTAGTGGTAAGGTTGATACATGACTGAGATCACCTGCAATAATATGCGGACTGCCCTCGAGAAAGGGAAAATTAAATGCCAGAAAAGAATCGAAAAATGTGATGTTGTGTTATGAGCTAAAAGGGCAATGGATAAGTTCCTTATGATTGTAATGGTATGGCGAGAAAACCTGCGATGACACTGCATCACGAGACAATGAGTTCCGTTTAGCGAGTACGCATAAATGACTTCGGACTTTCCAGACCAGAAGGAGTTTATGTATGTCGCCACACTGCCCCTGGTCTTTCCGTTCGAAACTCTGTCCTGCCGGCGGAGTCTGAGGTGGTCTATTGACACAAGTGAATCAGCAATATCCAGCCGAGATGACATCGTCAGTGCCCCGACACAGTTGCTGGTGTTTATCTGTCTGCTTCTGTCACTGGCCTTAAACTTGACGTAAGGAGGTCAAACTACCCCAGACAAAATCCATTTGCTAGGGTTGGTGACCAAGTAGAAAAACAGGCATCTATTTGCGAACCCAATTTCGTCACAGAGCTAAAAGGTCAAGGCTAATAGTGTACTCATTCATGCATAAATACGTCATCAAAAGAGCGCTTGAGCAGGCAACATTACTTCGATAGGTGATGAAACGTTTTCTAATTAAACGAGAAGCTCAGCTATCAGAACTTCATGAAAACCATATTTCCTATGCAGCCTAAAAAAGTTGGAGATGCCGTAGTGTCTTGGAAAATTAATTCTTTATCGTCCAAGCAAGATAAATTCACCAACTGACTTCTTTTCGCCGTACTCACTGTTCGAACAGATATAACAAAACAAACGTATTGCATCTTCTATTTCAGTGCCGTAGAGAGAATGCAGAATCGATAGCATTATTCATTCATAGCGGCTATTAGAAGACAGAAGCGGAAATATCCCGGTTCTTCACGCACCCAAAAGAATTCGACGAGCCAACAGATAGACTACTGTGCTCGGATTTGCTAGTAATCACATCTGGAAAAATATGTTTGCATAAAGGTAATGAATTGTTTTGCGCATCTCCATTCGGAAGCTAACAAATTGGAATCCATGGGCAAGAACCTATGTTGTTTTCCATACGGAGTTCTCTGTTCCTTTTCTGAACTGGTAACAAGCATTAGTGTTGAATGTAAATAGCCCGAAATCTGTGTGGCAAGGAATCCGTCTACTTAATTTGTGAATCAGTTGCTAAAGGAATGCTCATCCTAAAAGAGTAGTACCCAGGTGCTTTACGCCAGCAATGATTTGTGTTTGCACTGGAAGTCATTCTCGACCGTAAAAGATGTCGGAATCTCCGTAATACTTGGGTCAGCTGTGAAGTAGGATCGATGAGTGGAAAGAACTCCGACGTCCGTCAACTTCAAAACAATACAAGACCTGAAAGCAGTCACAGGCATATTTCTCCTCCCTCTATCGCGGTATATTTGCAAAGAAAATTCCGGTCATCCTGTTTGAATCTAGATGATTTCAGTTGTCCTTGATATACGTCGATTTTCGTGCTCTATTTTCGCCGCAATCAACTGCGTCCGGCTTGTGGACGACCCTTACGACCCAGCCGAATCAGTCAATGGTCAAATAACCCATTTGAAAAATGCTACATTGCAAAGTAAACAACCAAACTAAATCTAATTGAAAGAATTAAGCTTACCGATTGTGAATTTGGAAGGTAGTCAAGTGAAGAAGGGATCCTCTAACCGATGTGCCCTTTTGAAAAAATTCTGTCAACACCTCCAATTCTAACTAGGAATTCGACGCGAAAGCAAGTCGAATTGTCCAGAGTTCGTCGAAGGGAGAATTCGGTGACGAGTCCGCATACAACCCGCTTGACACAATTTGGTATAGCTTCAGTGACGCACACGACTGCAGCCAACCAATCAAGGTCACAGGGACTCAAGCACGTGAAAAAGAAACATTCCAGGACTTTGACCAAAGCAAAGACACTCCGTCAATGATCCCTTTTTCTATGTGGTTTATACAATTATGTCTGTTAAGTTAATTCGATTTCCAGTTGCCTTGTTCTTGTTATCTTCGGTTGCGTGGTGTGGATGCCAAGACATTCCAATACGAATCTGTGGTGCTCTTTTGAGTAACGTTGTCTTTACAGAACACACATGCACCCGCCCGCAGCACAAGTACTCGATCTTGCTTTGTTGTTTTCTAACTTTATAGTCTAGATTTGAGGTTTAGTCGAACGCTCAGATTATACTCTGATTCATGCGCATTCTAGCGAGGTGTGAGTTTCCACAAAGAACTCGTGATGTGTTCCTTACTACCACAGAATATGTGAGTGAACAAATTATTCGTTTGGATAGTGTCTCAGGCGATACCTACTCTCAACGTATAACTGATATGCTGGCGACTGTCCACTGCTGAAATAGTCGATTTTTCTGAGAATGACGTTTCCGGACAGCGGATGGATACAGTATACAGTTAACTTACCTAACTTGGATACCTGATTGGATCTCAGTGGTAGAATATGCTTCGTGTAAAATCTACAGCGAACGCACCATTGAAAACCACGGAAGCAAGACGCAATTGCTTCTTCTCTGCAGGAAACCGCCGTTAGTGCATATCCATCTTGCCGAATTAGAACATAAATCCATAGTGAGTTGGGATGAGCGGACCATCATCAAATTTAAATTACTTCAGACAGCTCTCAATGATCTATTCAGCTTTAATTCACCATATGCCTTATTGATATCGAAGGTACGAAGCGTTTGTTCAGGGCAAGAGTGAACATTTGCAACAAGATGTAGAAAATAACAACTAACTACACCGAAATACGAGTAATGAGCATCCCGTGAGTGATCAGATGCAGCAGTACATGACATGGTAGCTTCCAGAATATGAGCACCTCTAGTTTTCGAGGGAAGTATCACCAATTATATACTTAAGCCGAATACGAACCAGTCTGTGATGTAATAAATGCGATCACGTGCTCCTCGCAACATCTCGTCTAGTATCAGGATTCTTACCAGGACGACCCTGATTTGTGTGCGTTTTTGTTGGACGCTCCCCTGTCATACCATTCATATCGTGCATGATAAATTGCACACTAAGTTGGCGAGAACCAATGGCTGTCAAGTTGGTTTTTTAGTAAGGCATTAGCCACCGATAGATTTCTGCATGTTTGGCAACTTATTTTTAAGTCACAATCAGTTGAAGATGAAAGATAGTCCAACATATTTGATAAAATAAACCACCTTTTAGCAGACAGAAAGTCAGACAATTCTGCGTTGTGAAAGTTTGCAAGCTATTTTTCTCCAATTTCTCCCTTTCTAGCCAGAGTCCATGCCAAGCAGAGGACACAATGAACAAGAGGAAAGCAGTTCATACTTCGAACGAGCAGATGCTTGAAACTGGAAGGGAGACAAATAATTAGATAACGGATAGGAAGGGTTTGTAAGAATCTTTCACGGAAATTTTTGCAGTATTTAATGTCCAACTCATGTACTTTATCTATATCAGACTCAACAGGAATAGAACAGTCAAGGCTAGCGATAGACCGGCTAAGGTGAAGTAGGCTAAAATCACTTTCGAGACGGCCTGGAAAGATGACTTTGGAGGACTAAGGTCACCCAGGGTGAACATCTACGGGTGCCAGCCTGCCTCAGACTAAGAATTTGAAAACCCAGGCTATGTTTTCTTTCGACATATGGGCAGGTCAAGCAACTGAGATAAACTATGTTTTATGAAAGCGGCTTTTGTCACTGAGACGGCCTCGATTATCGATTGCTTACAAGAGACAGGTGAGGGAGAAATGGTAAAAAACATTCGAAATATTGTTTTAGATGACACAGATTTCCCAAGAGAGGGACAACAGGTTCGACTAATGGGAAATCGATTGCAAGAGTATGACATCGTTATCATGCTTAAGAATTTGAGGATCAATAAATGAATAACTAAGGTAATTAGTGAAAAGATAGGACGAAAGTGCAGCTTCTTATGGAATAGTGAAGTAGTTAGTTAATGGATTAGACAAGGCATAATCAAATTTGGTCCAAACAGTCGGCCCAGAAAAGAAGTCCTTCGACAAAGACAGTTTAGAAACGGATATCCTAAAGACTAAAGTCTATGGAGAAGGAGAGAAGAGAGTACAAGGTTGAAGGGACAGCAGTAATCTAAGAAGAACTACCGTCTGATTTGACAGAACTGTCTAGCATTTTGCCAATGAAGTGCCAACGTGAGATGACTGCACCTGGAGTAAACCAGCCAGGCTGATAAGCAAGCTAAAAAGGGTCATTAGAGATAACAAAGAAAGGACACAAACGACTGAGGATGGCATAATTAGTTCGGCCGAGTGCAAAAGACTTTATGCCGATGGTGAAATGTTTAGAGTTGTATTTGTGGGTAGGAGGGGTTAGAGGAGCGTGATCATACGTTGTAGAATCCCAGGGAACCGGAATAACACCGGAAACAGAATTCTTTGACAAGAGCAGTCACGAAATCCGTAGGAGAACTTGGTCATAATTTGGAGATAGTGATGGGCGGGTTCTCTAGGCCAACTGAAGCCACTATTTGGGGGCAACGAAGCTCGAACACTTACCAAATAGAGAAAGAATTAACTTCTCACGTAGGAGGCATTGTATTGAATTGTAGGTTATCAGAGGACGGGTTAATAGATGCCTTCTTCAGAATGTCGGTGGATGTAGCATAAACCATCAATGGACTTCCTTGTCCGGACAGGGACCTGATGTCTTGGTAACGGAGTCTGCTGCCGCTATTCCCCAAAAACTGATTATCAAAAGACGAATTTGATCTTTTTTCTATTCTGTCTGAACAAAATGGAGTAACACTTTACCAAAGATTAGTCATGAAGCTAATAGACAAAGTTTTCAATTGCCTCAGGGAGTCAAATGGTGGTGAATTGATCGTGACTTTTTTGTAGAATACGGTTTTAGGGGGCCGTCATAGATTGAAAAGTATCTAGTGTCTTTTGGAAAGTGTACAGGGAAGAGCAAGTGCTTCCAAAAGAAAACCAAGAGAAAAACGTTCAGGATGGAGATATTTACGGGCGACCGGTTTCTTGACGTATTGTTGATTTGTTTCCTTAGGTCAAATGACTTATGTGTTAAGGGGGAATAATTGGTGGGTACAACTAAAATGGAGGATGGATCACTAGACTAAACGGAGCATGCAATTGCAACTGAAGCAGTTCAAGATGATTGGTATTTATTTTGGTCTAAAATAGGTCCGCTTAAGTGAATGCGAGTAAAAGTTAACTGGGAGCGTAGTTGAAGTTTCCAATAGAAGATCACGAACAGTCAGACAATAACTTACCAAGAACAAGAAGAAAAGCTTCTTGGAATAAATTAAAGTACTGGATAGAAAAAAAGTGCTACATACACGTTACTAATTATCAAATCATGCACGATAAGAGGAAATTTTGAGATGATTAATCACCACATAATCAGAACCACTACTGGAGAAATGAAAGGTAACACAGGATTTAAAGGACCATTGGCTATTGATGTAAATTGCAATACGGTTGTCCGTTTTCTTTTTGCATCGAACTCAAACCTGACGCGAGCGTTGGACGTTTTTGAGTCAGATGACGACGTTCGCGATATTTTCGTCGATTGTGAATTCTTGAACACAAACCACACCTGAATTTGATTGAGTTCGAGAGTTCAAAAGATTGGGATGCGATATCAGTGTTCACCATGTCCAGGGTGGCAATTTTGCTTACTTTTGTTCAACCAACTGAGCAACGGATTAGCCAGCATACGCGCATCATTTGGCTTTGATCTTCATCGGCTAACGCACACCCCAAAGCAATGGGGATGATATAACAAAAACTTTGGTCGAATTTCCTTTGAACAACAAATTCTAGGTCAAACGATGACAGTATTTGAACATTTCCAAGTGATTAGCCACAGACTGACGAAATGTGATGCACATGTTCCAGTCTGAACACCCCACCGCCGATCAGATAGGCCGGAACGAAACTCAATAAAATTGTTCCGAGGAATTGGCTTCAATGATGAAATTTGAAATAAGACCCCGTATTTGTTTGGTCCAGATCTAACACCACGGAAACCAAGAATCGAAAAGACAAACTCCGTTCACAACATTCAATTAAAAATAATACTTTCCCAATCTCTGTCATGGTCTTGCCTGTCAAACTGACGGAGAAATTAAGGACAAAATAGGGCCTAAAGAACCATTGGCTATTGATGCAAATTGTAATACGGTTGTTCTTTTTCTTTTTGCATCTTTGTCCTGGTTGTTCCTGTCAAACTGACGGATCAAAAGGTGCACCATATAGCCGGTGGTCTAATATCATGTTTAGTATACTAGGAAAAATATCGACTACTTTTCATCCGGCCCCTGGGCAAATGATGTTGAGATAGTGATGAAGGCTCCTCAGTTGACCTGCAGAACACCATTTCGGATTTCCATATGTCAATGGGTCAATGAAATAGCATACTACTCATCGATGATTTTCCGGTAATCCAAATCAGGTCATCAGGTCATCGAACACGAATCGCTTCCAGGTTTGTGTGAATAAGGTTTAATAATGGTGTCTAGATGTTATATACTTTTTGGTCATTTATTTTGTTTTATTTTCGTTTTTTATCTTTCACGAACTGCATTAGCAAAATCACAATACAAATCATTTTCGGGAACTAGCCACTGGCCACCATACAGCTACTAAGTGAAGAAGGGGCCCTCTGTGTGTGTGTGTGTGTGTGTGCGTGTTTGTTTGTGGATTCGAACACGTTGCCTTCAGCTTAAGTCATCGTGACTGTGGTCACTTGATCGCCATCGATGTTGTTTGTAACAGGAGTCCAATGGACAATAAAAGAGCTGTATGCGGTTAATGCACAAGGTATGTGCACAATATGTCATACGCAATCCACAAAATATATTATTGTCAAATACGTCTAAGAAAAGATCACTCGTCAGCCGTAATGGATGCACAGACGTGGGACCCACATATGACATTGATTAAAAGCCGAAATTTTTTAATGTTTACCAGACTGTTAGGAATGGAGGTGAGTATATAGTGTGAAAACGATTCCAATTAAATATGTACACATCAAACCATAATTGAGAGGAAAGCGAAGACGAAATGCTTGCAGACGGGAAAACTGAGACAAGTCAAGTCAGATTAAGTCAGGTATTTAGCTTTCGCATAAACCAAAATAACAAGCAGTCTGGACATAGTTATTAAGCGCCTGGGGAGACAAAAATGTGACAACCAAGTTTGTTTTCACCGATCCTTAATCTTGCCTTTGTATCACAAAATTTTGAAGGATGGAGTCCTTTGGGTAAAAAGAAAGACGAAAAGTAGATTACCGATGATGAACAGATGTTAGACTCTTGTTTACATCTGGACCGGTCCTGCAACTACAGCTGAAAAGCGAAGCTGGTGATTCCGTGGTCTCGTTTTTGTATATTAATTCTTGTGTTCCTATGCCCACACGGCCATCTCTTTGTCTGAATACACCACCCGCGACGCTGAGCACTGAAATACCAGAGTCACATATAGTGCGTCAATTTTGCGCTCGGGACAGATTAGTCGAATTGCAAACGTGACACAAGCATTTCGTATCCAGTACAAGGTTCACGGTCGGTAGTAATTAAAGCTGTGGTGGTTAGCCCACAAAATCTCATTTGGGATCAGAAATAATTGACCGCTGCTCGACACAATCCTCATTCCAAACAGACACCAAACCCAATGAGAACAGAAACAATACATCTTCTTCAGGTTTGAAGCTCTTCATAAATCTTGAATGCTGTTGTCTGGCCCTACCATGTAAAGTAACACATTCTCAAGTTGCCGTTCAAGCCTTATTAAATAAGGAGCTGGGACAATCCGGTTCAGATAGCTTTTTAGAGTTTAGAAGTGGTTCTCTGTGAATATCTAATTTTTAGAGGGGAAATGGCGGAATTTATTGGAACTCACTGTTGATGATCATGAAAATATCGTATTCTCTGGATTTCTTGATTACCTGTAGATTAAGAGCGCCAATATACGCGACGCAAGACTTGCACGGAGATGAATCGTTACATAAGTGAGTTCGCAACTTCGACATCCGCTGATAACTGATTTGGACCAAGAATTTACTTGTGTAGGAAAAATACACTTCGTCGGGCTCTATTTTCATGGGTTTTCCGAACTGCCAACCAACGACTAAGCCTGTATTATTTGAAACAGAAGTCATTTGTGTTCAGGGGATGAGAAAATATTGGATCAAAGGTGAAGAATCACCAAAGAATATGGAAAAGATGACTTAATCGACTATCATCATTCCGACAGCAAGAACTCGGTTCAGCTTGCCCATTCATTTTTCTTATTGCAACATTTAACTTGGTGAAAAAGGTAGCACTCAGTAGAACGTTCCCTGCTGTTTGAAGCTGATGATGATGATATTATGAGTTCTTGGACATCCAGTCGTTAATCTTTGAACGGGGTGCCGTGAATATGACAAACCCACTATCCTCACACTGTCTACAGTTGATTATTTGTACTTTGACCCTACTGTTGTCACAAATTCAACAAATTTTCCTACGGTTGCCGTGCTGTCATAACAAGCATCCATCACCATTATGAATGTGCACACTAGTAACCAGCCTTAACAGTCAGTCACAAGTAACAAGAAATGCGCTTTTTTATCTGCGGTTCATCATCCCGGGAAACTTCACATTGTGCATTTTGTTTTACGACGAAAATACGTTTTTTTGGACTTTATCTGCGTCGCATTCAACTCCTCCTCTACAAAAAAGCCTCCAAATGTACTTGACGGTTTGCGCATTTGGTTGAATGCTTACATGAACTTGTGCATTAGTAAATAGTACATGCCCAAAGCATGCCTGAGAATGCACATCTCGGCTCATCAAATAAAAATGCCATTTGACATGCATATTCACAGGGTTATCGCGGATCTTTATTCTATTGGCCACCGGAACGGCACATGTAGGGAGGACATCATCTTTAGTGAAACAGTAGCCGCAGAGTGCCGGAGAATAAAATTCCAGTCGCCCAAATCGGTCTATCCAAATTGGACACAACAGAGCTATCAAAAGGATGATTTTAAATTCTTGGGGTGTAATCACTGGTTTATTACTTGTCTATGCTCAATCGGATGGTGAGTCATGTCATGGGTAGCACATCTTTGGCATTGGTGCTCGCGATGTTTCCTCAGAACAATCGACATAGAACCTAACTGTTTCCGAGAATTTCGAAATTCATTCTTGCTATCGTTTATTTATGCCCAAACTATTGTCCCGTTTGATCAAACTGTCCTGGTAGCCACATACACGTGGACGTATTTTGAACACTGAACCTGCTCTATAGGATTTCATTAACTATACAAAATGTCAACGTTCCCATGTACAAAACGTCTCAGGGTGTGTGGTACGCTCTAACCGCATCGGACAACACGAAACGAAGCTGGATTTGAAATGGTTCGCATCTTCACAGAGAAATCTGCTTGTGATTACTAATGTGATCATGGACTACCGATTCAACCTTCAGATGCTACTCTCTGATAATTTGTG
Organism: Fasciolopsis buskii; assembly: GCA_008360955.1. Lineage (NCBI taxonomy): Eukaryota > Metazoa > Platyhelminthes > Trematoda > Plagiorchiida > Fasciolidae > Fasciolopsis > Fasciolopsis buskii. Next base: position 710,289 of record LUCM01010783.1, on the reverse strand, counting down.
TCATTCCCAATGCAAACAATTTTTTGTTAAAACCGTAAGCTTTAACTGATGGGATCGACCAGGCCATATGCAAGCTACGTGACTATTGCACAACTGTGTCACCCTTGTTAGATTGTGCAAAACCAGTGACTTTAATGTGTTGCAGCATGTGATGTTGCCAACTAGTAAACTTTCGAGTGCCATCTGCGATAGTCAAGTGGCGATAGATTCGGTAACACGAGACAAGCATATGGAAATCCAGTCATCAAAAATTCGGCTATTTTCCCTAAGAAGTCTGAGTTGTGAATGCACTCGGGAACTGGGGAATGATCTCACCCCGACTCGAGAAAGTGTGGAGATAAGAAGGCTAAAAGGCACGGCCTCGCCTTGACCGTACAGTCCGACTGGATTCCGGTAGTTTCGATAGTCCAATAAGTTGCTGTAAATCAGCATCAATTTTCATGTAATCGTCTGTGCAAAAATGAGAAGCAAAAAAGCGGGATAGACGGAATTAGTCTATCCTGAGGCTGTGCATGGAAACACTTCACAAATCACTGACGGATAGGTGCAATAGCATCACGTGGTGAAGTTCAACAAACCGTTCAGAGCGTGTCCGGTAGCGTAATGGTTAAGTTGTTCGACTCAGAATCGTTCATCCTGGGTTCGCAGCCCAGTGCGGGCCCGGTGGATATGCACTGCTCAAGATTCATAACAAGCTGGATGAAAAAGCTGTACAGTGCTTCCATGGATTCTTTATGGTGAATTGAACGATGATATCACATGGTGAATTATTTCATGAAAACATTCTGTCACTTACTAATAACGCACTTTAAAAATCCTTCAGCCTTATCAGGAATCTTCAGCAATCCAGAAATACTACGCCCGAATTCGGACGCGAACACGTGACGAACAATTTTCGGTCGAACGCCATAACCATTAAACACCACCCAGTAGGACATCAACTGTTCGTTGATCGTCCCTAACAGGGATGGAATACATGTGCAATATATTCACGGTTTATTAGTGATCAGCTGAGTGTTGATATCAAATGATAAATTATCTCGTCAAAACATCATCTGCCATTATCAACACATACCAAGTGATCAAGCTCTTCACCTTGTGTCCAAAGCACTCATTGAACTTAGAATAATGGCAGAGAATTTATCTATCAGCGGGGATCGATTATTGTGTGCTAGTGACCCGTGGCCGTGAAAATCAGTGGCCTATATGTGTGGCCCCATGTGGTGAAATTTAGCTCACGGTTGAGGGTGTGTCCGGTCGCATAATGGCTTAGGCATACGACCTAAAATCGTTCACCACCAGTTCTCGTCTCAGTTTGAACGTTGTGACTGTGCGTTGCCGATGATTCCTGGTAGGGATGACGGAGTTATGCAGTGTTACCATCACTTCTCAATGGTGAATTCAGTCTTGAGAAATTTATCGAAAATATGATCTGTTGCTGCTGGCACATTATTTTACTGTCACTTTAACTAGTAACCCCCCGCGGTTTCGAGCAATGCTGTATCACATTCGACATTAGCTTGACCAGTCAAGCTGCTTCCAACGATTTCGTTCAGTCCCCTTTTTATTTGGGCTACGCGTAGATTATCGGTCTTGGAGTGTTTTCAATGAGATTACTGCTAACTTGACCATCACACATCCTTTGAACTAAAGGAGTGCCTGATGATCCATTCTGTTATACTTGAACTAAATTGGGAGTAACGGTCACTTTGTACCGAAGTAGACTGGTTTATACAGAACACATTGGGCAAATTGTATCGCAAACAAGTGACGTCAAATTAGTTAATTCACCAATCTTTCAGTGAGCACGCATCATTAGTGCGGCTCAGCTGAAAGATAGCTCTTCATTAACTAGAGTAGTAGTATTAGTATTTTTCGGATAACGACGGTCAGTCACACGAGCGCTCTCACAGTAATTGTCTCGCGTCGGATTTGTGCATCGCTACTTTCCTGTCAGATTCTCTCTAAGCTTGTGTATTCGGTCTCTAGTTTGACACTAGAATCTCACTTGAACCTTTAACGCCATGAATGTATAATAATTTCATTTAATAATTTCACAGTGGTTCGTTTTGCAGAGTGTATTAGTAAGGCAACAGTTGAACAGAAAATCATTGGGTACGCATACTTGATGAGCGGTTGTAACCACGAAATCAGCCACCAGGTTCCGAGAAAATTCATCAGCAAACAAAACATACTACTGACGGCAAAATCTATACTTTTGAACGTCGCTTTATTTTGCCGAATATTAGCCTTACCTGACCAAGGAAGTAAATCCGGCGAATCGCTGTGCGAGTTTTAAGTGCACTCCTCTTGCAGTAGTGCTACTAATGATTCAGTTAAGATTTTAGCGAGTGTTTACTTTCAACATTTCTCTGGGAATTTTCGCAACCGGCGGCACAAGCTGTCCTGACACACACGACCGTGTCAAGTAGTCATCTCAGTAGTCAACCCGAATTTACCACAATGTGGATATATGCGCCTGGCGATTACAGTATCAGTTCTGTTCTTTTTTACAAATTTTATCCGAACCATCTTTGATATTATTTTCACGAATCACCTATTTATCAGTAGGTCAAATTTGGGCACGAGAAGATTCGGGAGAAATTGTAATCGAGTGGAAAATATCCGAAGTGCTTTACGAAACGTACACGGTCGTTGTCATTGAACAAGGGCTCCCGGCAAGCCCTACGGCATCGTTCGTTCTGAGGAATCAAGTCGGTGGTCGTAGGCAAAATGTGCCTTATTGTGGCTCTTATGAAGTACTTTTGATGCGTGGCCAATCCACGGTTGGTAGACAGACAGTACAAATTCGCGCAGGAGGTAAGTGAACCCTAGGGCTTTTGGCTAAAAGAGAAAGAATAGCGAAAATTTCTAATTAATCACTGATTTGTCTGTGTGGCCAATTGATTTTTACGTTGTTTTTATTTTATGCTGCTAGCCGGCAGGCTGATTTGTTGTATATGCTAAATTACTTGCGGGGGTCTGAATCAGTTCTCGTTATTTCCGGCAGAAACAGTTTATTCTGATACTAATTTCCCGACTGTATTTACTTGAGATTCTATCGTAATCAAGCAGAGGCAGCGGTATGCAACTATTACTAGGTTCTATTTAAATTCACTGTAGACTTGGTAGCCATAGCATGATGTTAGCCCATAGATTATGGGTTTCCACTTAAATTTCCCCATCCAATTCATTTGGCCTCATTTTGGAACACAGTTGACGTGCACCTCCGGTGATCAATGATACTGGGGACTCTACAAAACTAATATTAATTTGATACGCCATGAAAGTTTCCATGTCATCCAGCGTTGTAATTAGGTCGCCACAAAAGAAAAGATCTATATTTTCGTTTGAATTTGCTTGTATTTTTCATTCCTAATTATAGCTTGTGATGAGGATATGGATGTCTTCCAACCGAAGTTCGGCGAAGTGTCGTTGTACGGCAACTGGCTCATGTACGTTGAACTTCAGCCCAGTATAGCCAAGTGGAATCCAAAAGCCGCGATATATGTGTTTGATGATGGCATGTTGAAAGAAGATATTACAACCGTACCGGGAAAAACGTACTTCTGGAACATAAAATATTGCACCAATTGTACCGTCATGGCGCGGTTTTCGGATCGACAGAAGATCGTCCTATCAAAAATAGTCAGCCCACTTAGACCCCGTCCAGGTACGGTATCTGTCACATCGACAAACTTTCCTTTGTTGATATGCTTAAACAACAAACAAGCATTGAAATAAGGAACACATCGACATTGAGGTTACTTGGAAATTGCAAGAAATGTCCGAAATTTTGAACAACCAAAAATTTGAAGATACGAGTTATTCCGATTTTTCTGTCCATCTTGGCCACTGAAACACATAAGCGGTTCAAATAAAGGTCAAATCATGATCTTCGATTTGATTCTTGGTACATGTTAGTTGTAGGCGATTGAATGTTTTCTTGAAATAATTCACCATTTGGTATCATTGCTCAGCTCACCGTAAAGAAACCATGGAAGCTCTGTACAGCTGTTTCATCCTTGTTAGGAATCTTGAACAGTGCATATGGACCGAGTCGCCCCCAAACTGGCACGCGAACCCGGGAGGAACGATTCTGAGTCGAACGCCTTAGCCATTACGCTACCGGGCAGGCTCTGAACGGTTTGTTAAACTTCACCACATGATGTTGCACATATCCGTCACTGAATTGCACGGTTGCTGTCCGTTAGCTCACAACGATCGACTCTTACTGATAGGTGACTTCTCTGCAGATAACCTAGGTATAACGAAGGCTTTGGATATGACCTACAGAGCTTGATTACTTGGTACATGTTAGTAGTAGGAGATTGAATGTTTTCCTAATTCTTGTTCTTTAAATCGGCCCCGCAGCCACTGCTCAATAATGTTCTATGGTAACTGGCAGACTAGTTCGAGTAGGCTGAACGGTAACATGTGCTAACGTGAGTTTAAGCTATCGGAACAGGGAAAATTGTGTGTCACAATAGTGGTTATTGTTTGGGTATATCCATTAGCCTTTCAGTGATCAGCGCAGGTCCGCACAAACTTTGCGCCGATTACGCCAATCTATAGGTTGAGAGAAAAGTCCATGTAAGAAAGTTGAGTAATAATAATGGGTCATGTTAGCCATTAAAATCATCGATCACTGAATGACTGTTCATCATAAAAAGGCCAATATAACAGAGCAGATTTGGACCAGTAGACAAGTGCTGGTCTTTGTCCAGCTTGGAAATTCTCACCAGAGTCTTTGGGAACGGATGAGAGTGACCGATAGAGCAAACCAATTGGAGATACTCAGTACGAAGTGGAACGGACAAGTTCGTCCCTTTTCTATTTTACAAAACAATATGCATGTGCTTTCATTCGCTTTGCACGGAAAAAACCAAGAATGCATACCGGAAAATGCGAAACCACTGTAACCTGCACCATTTTAGTACGTCTACGCAGTCCAAAGCGCAGAAATTGATTTCTTTTTCCTAAATGATTATCCGAAAACAAAATCAGTTTGACTAGTATTCTTGGCATCAACAATGTAAAATAAACCTGTTCACGAGTGATATATCGAATTCTCGCAGCCGATTTAATCAACTACATGAATCACGACATGCTGAATTTGATTAATTTTGCAACAAACAAACGTCGTGGTCCAGTGTGGTGTACAAGCGAGGTGAAATTACGTAAAATGATTGAAAACCTCATCCTTTGATTGTGAGAGCTACACAAGTTTATTTGACAAGGCGAAAGAATATTTCTGAACGATGCGACATGTCAGCCCCCGGTATAATTCACCTGTGAGACATCTGCAATCTGACTGGAAAAAATTCATTCAGTCAACAAACAACGAGTCGGTCACCTCGTCATATGAGACAGAATTCCACTGATAGAATCTGAAAACTGGATGTTCGCTCTGCCTAGCCAATAGTAGGGAACCCAGATAGTTTTCTCACACAGATTTGATTGTTTTTTCGTAAGTGGTGCTTTGTCAACAAAAGTATACAGTCACAAAATTCATATGGTCCTCAGCTACTTGCAAGTGGTGTAAGGGGTTAGTGTCAACACGTTTGCCCTTCGAATTACGTTTTTCAGGCACAGACTTCAGGTCATACGCCCAACTTTGCACCTGGGAAGCTCCGGACTCGAATTTGGTTCTCATCCGAGTTCATTAGTGGTCCATATTCCTCAAAACCCAGGGTTGTGAACCCGAGTTTCTCAAGTGGAAAACGTCTGCTTAACCGGTGTGCCACAAATTTATTTAGATGCTGTCTACAAAGAAACCCAGATCTGATGAGATCAAAGCTTGAATATGCTGCTTCCCGAGTGAGCGATTAGTCGGATAACTTGAACTCTACGCATGTACGGTAGTCAACCAAACATGAAATCACAATGTGCATCATTTTCAGGAAGCCGGCCGCGGTCACCAGGTGAGTGAAGTTGACTGACCGTTGGAGGACTCGGACCGGCGATCATCATGCACAAACGTTACAACCTTATTCGCATAACCTGCGCCGGTCAAATGTCTACTCTTCGGACAGGCATCAAACCCGGGCTTCTCGTGTGACATGCGGAGATACTCATAGCTGTACGACTTCATTTTAACTGCAGTTTACTTAATTTGCTACCCCACTATCCCTCTGAAGGGAAGTCACTCAGAAGTCATTTTTCCCTTGGGTAGCAATAGTCAGACCTTACTATCGATACAGTATTTGCATACAGGTGTAGAAAATACACACCGGTTGGTTGAATGTGTTCGAAAAAATGCTTTTTTAACTAGAGTAGAGAACCTGGCATCGAAAAAGTACTTTTAGCACCAACATTCTCGCTTCTCTGCACCACATAGGTTTGGGTTTACCAATAATAAAAAAAGCCATTCTTGACAAGCGGACAGGAATTCTGACGCTCAATTTCCAGTCGGTTCCGGACGCCACAGCATACACCGTGATTGTCCGCGACACTGTTCTTGCTTACAACACTTTCAAAATCAACCCTGGGCAAACGAGCATCGAAGGAGTAAATTGTGCAGATTGTATGGTAGCAATGCGCGCGCTGAATCGAAACGACAGGGGCGAATTTACGAAAGAATTTTTGATAACTAGTAAGTTCACATTATCGTTTGTAATAGTCGCAATAGTAATGGGTTTCGTCGTCTTTGATTTTTGCCCGTTAGGCCGCGTGAAATCTTGAACAGTGGCAATTTACGTAAAGTTATCAAAACTGAACTATAGTCAGTCTGCAAATTAAAATTTGTGCTTGTTTGCTTGTCTTGAGAATGAAAGACAGATCTTAGAACTGCAGTTATAAATGGAAAGTTGTTAGTCGACACAATGTGTTAGATGTATTGCACTACAGTCCACGGGAAATGTATTTATACGAGGTGGAACCGAGAATTGGTCCTTCAGGATCAAGTTTGTGTAAATACCCATTCTTATTGATTGTTTGAATTCGAATTGCCGTAACCTAAATTCACCATCATTTTTCAGCGTTAAACAGCAAGTCGGACCCTGTTGACTCCTGCCTGGTTCACTAAGTTACACGTTCCGATAAAACGACTGAGTGTGGACCATTGAACGTGAGCGGGCGTACAAGAGTAAGAAAAGAAATACCGTGGTAGATGATTATACGGATGGAATGCGCTCTAATTGAACGAAGTTACATTTTCTCACTCGTCCTCTCTCGACAGGTGATAACATTACTTCCACTTTTCACGGTTTGCTGCCCCCAGCCAACTGGTTTAGGGGTCAAGCGGATACCAACCATGGAGAAATGAACATCTAATTTAACTAAGTCTTCAAAAATTACTCACCATGTGATATCATCGCTCAACTGACCATTAAGAAACCATGGAAGCACTGTACAGCTATTTCATCCATGTTAGGAATCATCAACAGTGCATGTCCACCGCACCCGCACTGGGACGCGAGCCCAGGACGAACGATTGTGAGTCGAACGCCTTAGTCATTAACTAAATCTATTGTACATGTTCTCATTCCACGTGACCGAGTCTTCTGTTGATCCCCGTGTGTCTTGTTCCACCCCATGGGAGGAACAAAATGTAAAGCGCGATATGGTGAGCGTGTGTTGATCATAAGGAAATTGTGACCAACGAACGTCTACTGAGCTCTTATAGACTTTAGTAGAATATTCTCTGAACAGGTGTCCAGTGATCGATTTCTAACCTAAGAGCGGACATATTGCATGGACAAATCGTCAGCCGACTCCAGATGCGTCATTTGACTTGTTGCAATGACGATCGAAATCTTGGTATTCAGGGTGACGGAATAGTTTAAAAAAATTAATCGCTCAATCAACGGGCTTCTTCTCTTTCATTTGACTGATCCCATCATTCGTTACCCTTAACCGACTGCTCGGTTTTGGCTCGTTCCCTCGATGCTGTAAATGTCTCATGATTGTGCGTTGTGGAAATCATTGTGGCAACAATAATAAGAAAACGTTCCGCTTCAGTGGGCAACAGTGCAAAGAAACAAATATGTGAAATCGTATTCCAAAACCCGTCAAGTAACAGGATCCACGACTTTATTCATCATGTGATGTCAAGACTGAATTCAACATTGAGAAGTGATGGTAACACTGCATAACTCCGTCATCCCTACTAGGAAGCATCGGCAACGCACAGTCACAACGTTCAAACTGAGACGAGAACTGGTGATGAACGATTCTAGGTCGTATGCCTAAGCCATTATGCGACCGGACACACTCTCAACCGTGAGCTAAATTTCACCACATGGGGCCACACATATAGGCCACTGATTTTCACGGCCACGGGTCACTAGCACACAATAATCGATCCCCGCTGATAGATAAATTCTCTGCCATTATTCTAAGTTCAATGAGTGCTTTGGACACAAGGTGAAGAGCTTGATCACTTGGTATGTGTTGATAATGGCAGATGATGTTTTGACGAGATAATTTATCATTTGATATCAACACTCAGCTGATCACTAATAAACCGTGAATATATTGCACATGTATTCCATCCTTGTTAGGGACGATCAACGAACAGTTGATGTCCTACTGGGTGGTGTTTAATGGTTATGGCGTTCGACCGAAAATTGTTCGTCATGTGTTCGCGTCCGCATTCGGGCGTGATATTTCTGGATTGCTGAAGATTCCTGATAAGGCTGAAGGATTTGTAAAGTGTTTCTTTGATTGCTTAAGTTCGAGCTGAGTGTTGATATCACATAATGAATAATTTCGTAAATTCATCTGACCTCCATTAGCTAATGCTTCACAAGATCTAGTCATCATCTATGTCCAGTTTGTGTCAATTGCATGATGCGGCCGACGTTACAGATACCTCGCTCCCCTTTTTCGAAACCAATTCTGCCGCGAATGAAGCTCCATGGCAGATTAATCAGGAAATCGTTGTAAGCTCATTCAAGGTGAATCACTAACGTATTGCCTGTGAGGTATTTTTTGTCGATACACAGATTTGAAGTGGAGTTGCAATTGCGTCGGTGATCTAATTCGGATGTATACGACTAGGGTTTCTCCATTTCATTGATTACTAGGTCAATGGATGGCACTTCTTTTGTAATAAAATTTTCACATCTTATGTCTGTTTGGCAAACTTCTGCTGCTGTTTGGTTGCGTCTGCTATCTGCCGTTGTGCATGGCTATTTCAAACTGTTGTACGCCCATCTGTGGGGTCTCGTATAATTTCTCGCGATACAACCATATGCTTTACGTGCGTGTGACGGAAAATCTCACCGTCAACCTCTCGTTTGGTCGAAGTCAGTCAAATCCGACCAATTTGACCGACCTTCATACTGCATGCGGCTAATAATTCAAAATTGTATTGAGGTGACATTCGGCTGAGGTCAGAAAAAAACTTAAAATGTGCCATTTAACGGGGATTCATTGAAGGGATTTTTAGTCACATTGGCATGCAAGTCCGATTTCCGATGCATGGTTTATTCGGTTGGAAACCAGAGTGCAAGACCGTGGAGTGTAAGGTCAAGGCTAGAACGAAAAGAGTTCGGACCAAGCCTCGGACCGAATTCTGAGTTCAGAGTTCGTCAGAGAGCCAGGAAACTTCGACGAATATTCCGAATGTGGACACTGTTTGACTAAGCATTCTGATACCGAATAATTTTGTGGGGAGAATACATTTTACTACGTTCAATCGTGAAGTATTTATTTTACAGCAGTGGAATTTGGCCCACTTTCTCGCATCATTCAACTTCCGTTTTAACTTATTTTTACGATTGAATTATGACCAAAGTTGGTTTGTGAATTTGGTATGTCAGGGGCATTTTTCTTGTCTGTAAATCTGGCAGAATATCGCAGTTTTGCGAATTTCTTGTTTGATTATTTTCTAATATTTAAAAGCCTTTCTTGTCTTAGCTATTTCACGAATTGTTCAACTGGAATGACTTGTTTTTTCCACTGTCTAAATGTGTTTGTTTACGGCCATCTAGATGTAAATTTGCTCTTTATAACCGGATGACTCCCGCAACAAGGTCAGTGAAATCCTTCAGGTCCAATGCCTTACAGAATTCCACGCGGTTCCACCATAGTCTCAGTATCTTTGTGAATACAAGACTGTTACCATTCGATATCTTGGGGCGTAAACCCTTAGGGGACTCTAGAAGACTCTAAAGGATAATATCGTATAACTATGCGTCTCTTTGTTACTACCGCCTAATATTTGCCAGATAAAAAAAACATGATTTTTAGCAAGGGTATACAAAAATTGTAACAAACAACCCATATTCGACAGTCCTTGGTTTGGAACACGAACCACTCTCGAACTCTTGACTTTGTACCACCAGCGGCGCATGAAATTGCAGATCCGTCTCTATCGTACGATGCAAATTCACCCGTCTGTGTACCAGAAAAACGGCCTGAAACAAAGTCGTCATCAGCTATCGTCTTAGACTCCTTAGTAATTGGTCGTCTCTCCTGGTAACAAACCAAAAAACGGTTGCTTTCATATTCATTGTCATTGTGAGACATTCTCATTGTGAATTCCTTGGTAATACTTGCAGTTTTGATCCGTGTGCGACGCGTGAATCCACCGCGGTGAGTTAACTTACCTTGTTCAATAAAGTTCAGTCAATAGGTTACGAGCAGACCGGTAAAGGCATTCACAAAATACTCCGATACAAGCAATCTTGTGCCACAAAAACATGCAATGCAATAAAAGTATTTGAAGTTCTAACCTGCCAACCACTGGCATACCGTCACCGGGGTTTTATCTGGTGATTTTCATTCTGTCGGATAATCATTCACTGGCCCACTCTAGTCTCAGTACCAGATGTCATTCCTAGTGACAGTTTCCATTGGAATTTCGCCTTACTTCACGTGCATTTAACTCTTTTCGAATTACGGTGAATGCCTAAGATTAACAGTAAACTGAGACCAGTCAACGCCTAACTAATACGTTTCAATTCTTTTTGTGCAGTAGCTGATCGTTTCTGGATTGTCGTATCGTCCGCTGTTTACGATGGACAAATATTGTACGTGACGGCAACGGACCCTTTCCAATCCATGACAATCAAAACTAAACGCGAGGAAATTTCCAGCCAAGTCTCTCGTAACCGGACATATTTTGCGAAGATGACAGAAATCCCGTTGTCTGTGCGGGCAGATAACGGTCCCTGGTTTGAAATCTCCAAGAACGGTAAGGAAACTAAAAGCGCCGACATACTGTCTTTATTCTGTGCTTCACTGTATTGACAAGTCTTAAGTAAAGGGTAGACGGAGCTATTAGTGCCCGAGGAAAAGCTTCTGTATGTTAATCCAAACTGCATATGACTCCTGATTATTATTGTTGTATTTGGTTTTACCTGCGACACCAAAAGAAGTTAGCTCTCGAAATAGGTCACCATCTTTCGCTGTATCGGTATCAATGAAATCCTTCTTGGTCTATTTTCTCTCTGTACAAGTCCGGACATGAAATAGCCAATGAGATGGCATCACCAAATCTCCAGTGCTTAACAACCTGTGAGGCACCTGCCACGCGGGGACAGCTGCAGCTTGGTTGCTTAAGCGCCTAGTTTCCGGGCTGATCCAACGACAATGCCGTAGGCGGCGGTATATCGCATTTTGACCACTTTCAGTCTGTCGTCCTGGCCATCAAGTCAGTCCGATTAAATCACAATTGGCTGTCGAACGAGAACGCCACATGAAGCAACACTCGTATCCTGAAATGGATCATGTAGGCCACAGATCTTTGGATATCAGTTTGATTGACCCCTAAGTGATGGAGTGCTCATCTGTGGGATGGGCACACAACAAATTCCATACAGGGCTTTAGTGCCTACTATTATAAAAACAGTACTCTACTGCGACAAACTATTCGGAGCCGTTGATATTTCGCAACAGGGATGAAACAGTCGTACTTTGCTTCCGTCGCTTCTCAACGTTCCGTTCACATTTTAAAATCGTGTAGTTGAAAATCGGAACCTAATTAATATTTCATAGTTTGTGCACACCAGAAATTTATCGTCTCAGATTAGGGTCAGAGGAAGCACAGAGTTTCTTTCCCCGTACTTTGATGGGAAAACCGATTCTCATTACGCATTCAGGTTACCAGTGCCCAGGGAAAATCAAACCGAATTGTACGAAACGGAATTGTAGTTAGCAAGATTCGGAGCCTTCATTAACCACCGCATCAACGCCTGCTTGACTGGCCCAGTATGTACGCAAACAGAATGGAACAGTCGTGCGTAAAGAAAATTGGCCGCATAAATCACCAGACAGTCAACATATCTCACACAGGGAATGAGGCAATCGCCTACTCATTATTCACCAGTTCTGAGGGGGATGACATTTTGTCATGCAGTCCCAAAACTAATTGCTCGATACCATCGCGGATAGAGAGAGCTGGGGAAAAGTAACTAGTGTAGATACTCATCCGTTAGCACAGTTGCACAGGATGAACTGATACAGTCTGAGCAGAATGGAATAAAATCAAAAGGAAATGAAAGGAAATTCACGAACTGAAATATTAAACTTTTAGCACAATAAAACAGTCATTCGAGAAAGTCCAGACCCATTAGATCATCAGTTATAACTCAACTGTCAACATTATCAACTCAGTTAAGATCAAAATCACTAGAAAAATTGTCCGGATGCACTCGACTAATAGTCATGCCTTGTCACAAACCTAATCTATTCAAACAACACAACGTGTTTATGAATTTGACTTTATATTTACAGTGAAGCAGTGAACACACTCGCTTCTAGTCGGCCTTACTGTACGACCCCGTACCAATTGAGTTTTGCCCCAGTTTTCAATAGCCACTTTTTATTTTCGTCGACAATATTTTATTAACCGAAACAATCTAATGCCTACTTGCAGAGGAATAGCCCTGAATTAGTAACGAAAAATTTGGATGTGGAGATACTTCGCTCAGTCACTTTCATTGGTCCCAGTGAGATTACATCACATTTGACCTTTGGTTGATCCGACGACATTACTTGATAGAACACAGGCATCCTAGAATGACCATAAATCGTGAGGTTACTCTAAATTTCAAGCTTGACTACCTATTGTTAAGCTGACATTTTAGCCTCGATGTGTGAATATTTTCGAATATTGATTTTCTTATGCTCAAGGTCAGTTCTACTAAGGCCTTGTAAGTATTTTTAGAAATCCCTCAATGATTCGATTTTCATGTTATCTCGAAAACAGCGAAATCAATTCACTAGACAAGCAACATATTCCTCAGAAATATTATCCGATTATAGGCAAGATTTTTCCATTTCCGTTTCTGCCTGCATTCATTCCTTTTTGGTTTCTGAAAGTTGACTCCAGTCCACTTATGTTTGTCTTCCATCAATCTAGCATTAAAGACAGGGCCGATGATCATTAGCTGTATCAAACACGGTCCAGTGGTGTATCCAATCATGGTACAAACGGACAGTCGACATTTGACACCTCATTTCGAAGGCTTTATTGTCAAAGGCAATACAGTTGCTACACGCTTTGATTGGCACGGATATTACGGGAAGATACCTGAGGTGGCATGTGAAAATTGTACCCTCTACGTTCGTGAACTATTTTTTGCGGAACACTCTGCGTTCAGTTCCGGGATGACAATCGAAGAGCCTAGTGAGTGTGTAAATTATTTCGATCATTTGGACACAGACAAATTGAGTTCGGGTTTGTCGTATCCAACTAGTCAACTAGTTTCTTTTCACATAGTGCACTTTTTCGTAAATTTTGATGCTAAACTGTAGATCGCTTTGATATTACGGAATACTTTCAACTGAGAACAAGGTGGCGATGAATTTGGTTGGACCATTCATGAAACGTTATTTTGGCAAAGCATTTTGTGAATTCCACTTCTGTTCACAGCACTTACACGGAACACGTATTTCACGGTGACCGGTAAGCATACTGGATTCCATGTTCAATGGTACTCCGTGGAGCCACTTGACATTCGTTACACAAATATGGCTACGGGGCAGATGGGTTGGGTACCGACCAATGGACTGGGTCAAGATGGTTATCTACTGAACGCATTGGACGCATGCACTCTCTACATGTTCGAGGCATATTTTCAAGGTCGATCGCAATCGAGACCGTGGCAGGTCATCCATATGACCACGGAACCTGAGGGTAAGTAGAATCAATCCCGCCATACACTGGGTATCGCCCTGGTGCGCATGATGTAGTCGAACCTTTTACTGACGTTCGTCAAATAATTGTTACGGTTTACACTGATTACGTCGTTTAATTATTGGAAATAAAACGTGACAAAAACCGGCAAACAATTACCGTCCTAAGTAGCACGGCAAGTGGACGGACTTGTAAATACGCCGAACTTCTCCATAAACTTGGAGACTTGCGGATTAAAAATGTGATCGACTAACTGCCCTTCGGAATTCTCTCTCTGAGCATAACTCTCAGATCATCCAGTCATTCTAGCTTTCAGAAAGAGTTTTACTTCCAGAGGTGTTCATCAATGGTGAATATCCTTCATCATACCACTCAGGGTTTTAACTCGGGCCTTTTGTATTGCAAGCTTCTGTCCTTCTAACTAGTCAAGAGAAAATGTTTCCAGTCTCATCCACTACTAACAAGTAATCGCTACATATACATGGAAAGACAGGCAGAGCAGACCAAATCCCGATGAGGTCAGCCTTGGTGAGAGGCATTCCACTGAGGTTAACGTGGAGGTTGTCGCGTCTTCCTTTGAAGTTGTCGAGCACCGATGAGTCATCGGGGACTAGCCCTGAACAAATAAGATCCAGCAATTAGGCGTAGCGATAACGCACCTCACACGAAATGTCTGGGTTTAAACCCCGTGCTGCGACTATGGATATCCACCACTGATATGCAGCGTTAATAGGTCCTTCCCGATTGTAAGATAGACCGGATGACCTTGAGTTTGTACCTTGAGAATGGGGAGTGAAGGGCAGTTAATCCAGCAAGTAAGTTTATTTTCTTACCCGCAGCTCGGATAAAACAAGAAATTATAGACACAATATGTTTATTTTCTACACAGGTGATCTCGTGATTTCTTGAGATGTCTCTACAAATAGATTTTTCTGACTCCATAGCACCTAGTTTGCCATAATTATGGTCTCTGATGATGTTGGGAACTTAATGCGACTTCTCAAACACTGGTCACATTTCATCGGAAGCCATTTGTATGCTTCCCAAGTGTACAGCTCACAGAAAACTGGAGGCAAAAAACAAAAATGAAATTAGAAATTCGGATAAATAGTTCTCTTCAACTATCGTAATTTTAATGCACGCTCAACAACGGATGAAATAACCGGTTGAGTATTGCCAGCATTTCACCACCAGCCGAGGTGACATCATCGGTGCGTGGTCTTCGTTGGTAGCACTCATCAGTATTTGAAATTTTGTTATTAGCTTTGATCTTGGATGTTTGCTTTTTTTGCAAACCTGCAAATACAGACAAATATCACTGGCTGTGCACGAGCAGTTACAGAGTCAGTTCAGCCGGTTTCGGAACGTTTTCCAGCTAATCCCGAAGCTCAACGACTAGAACCCAAGACACCTAAAAATTGGATACGATCCACGATATTTTCCAAGATTATTTGGGTAGCTGAGCACTTATGTCAAATTTGAGTTTCGTTGAAAAAATTGTTGGAACAAGCGTTCATCAGAAGTAAATTCACAGTGTTCCAATGAATAAACTCATTTGTAATCTGTTTTGATTTAGTGGCGCGATAACTACAAAATGAGGCGACAAGATGGGGCCAAAATTGCTAGGACGTGCTTTTCTTCGGTCCGAACAGGCACGTGACAGTGCGGCTAGTTTTATATCAGGGAAACAAGGCTACCCGACAAGCCTTTCTGGACTCATACAAATGACGCACGGCGCACGTGTCGGTTGATTACAAGCCGGAATCTGGGAGGAGGCGGGGAAACGAACCATTTGTTCTAATTCTGGAACAAAGGAAAAGAAGGAATGAAATGCCCAGAGGGCGACGATGGCCTCCGTTGAAATGAGGACCAAAGAAGTGACCATGCATCCGAGAGACGGAGGCGATTGGCCAGCTAGTTCAAGGCTGAGGTGACCTACATGAATAATCTGATTTTAACAAGAATCAAAAAGTTGTGTTAACCCAACAGATTTTATTTTGAGCGTTCCCGCTTAATTAAGCGCGGTGGAATTGAACGAATCTCCTGACGCTAGCGCTAGTGATAAACCGACTTAAAAATAACAATCAGTCAATGACATCCGGCACCTGTCTCTCTCACTGATTAGTTCTTAAGACGAAGTGGCGAGAAATGGCCGGAGTAAATGGAAATCAATATTTATTCTGAAGTCATTGAATCAGTTCCTAGCTTTCACCTGAATGAATTCGCTCCCACCTGTCAGTCATTTGATAGTTCAAATCGTTAACTTCATCCATTCAGCGGGGTTTTGTTCCCACTTGGTGCTTGCGATAAATATGCTTTCTTCGACTAACTCCTCAGCCAGTCTAATGAATTATTTGCTTGATACTTGCATCAATTTTATCGAGGATTTTGAATGAGCATTTACATGTTTAGATTAGTCATTTGTTTTTTTCCTAAAGATGTTGCGACAAGACAAATTCAGGGTTCATCATAAATCTGTTGTTCCGTAAATATCTTATGCCCTGCTTCTGTGAAACAAAGAAGATTATGCTTCAGTAGGATGGCGTTTTTTGGAACTTTTACTAAACACTTGCTCAGCAGATACAAATATCTTCTGAGAACTGGAGCATTTCTACCACAGAAACAAATTGTATAATATCGTCATCATCGTTCTATTCAGTTGGTTCATGCATCAGTAATGTCTCCGGGAAAAATGCTAATCCAACTTCCCTTTAAGAAGTAGAAAAACCATCGTACAGTTGCTTCATTCTTGTCGGAAATCGGCAATAACGCATTTCCTTCTGTCCGAGACCGGAATTCGAACTGGTAAAGGACGATTGCGAGCAAGAAGTTGCAGCTGCTCGGCTATCCGAGTTGGCTGAAAACACTAACACGATGTGACAGGATTTTTGGTTTTGCGTTTGTCAAAATGTGGTTCCTAGTTCCTAGGTTTAGTGCTGTATCGATTTTTGCATACTGCATTTGATTAAGTTGCCTGCTTCACACCTGAGAGACCAATCATTGTTAGTGGCATACACAGTAATATCAATAGAGATAAAATAGTTGAGAAATTCTAGAGTACTTTTGGTCGATTTTTGAACAAGATTATTGCTGTGCGCTGCCCTTTATGTGCGGTTCACGTGATAGTGGGAAGGACACAAACTATTAACCATTCAATGCAATATGTTCTGTATTGTTGGAAGCCCATACTATTGTTGTTCACTGTGTTAGTTATGGTCAACCGTTATTCCGGGGTATGCTTGTATTTTTTACGGTGAATAAAAGTTCAAATATAATTAAGTACGGCTTTTCATAAATCACCCATAGATGGGTTAGAACGAAGCGCCAACACTAATCATGCATTCCACCGACGTGATTCACGGTCAGTGCTGTTACTCCGAAAGCAGACGTGAATAATAAATCAGTATTTTAATGATCTTAAACAGTTATGCGCTTTGTAGCTCAGGCGGACACTTATTGTGGTCCTTGTGACTGGTATTTTGTCTTCATCTATTTTATCAACGGCCATGGTTACATTTAACCGTGCGTAAATACTGGCCCACTCATCTGAATACTTTGAAAGTTTGGTAATGTTGGGAGTTCAAGAATATGCTAGTGGAAGACTTTTCAAGGTCGACGTGTTCTGATAATTCCAAGTCAGACATGATGAAAGGATTCCTACTAATGTGGATCAACAGAAAAGCCATTGCCTGCACTTTGATGGCCGGTGGTGGCCAAACGGATAAGGCCGTGGCCTTTGGAGGTAAAGGTCGCGGGTTCGAATCCTCCCGCCGCCGGTCAACTGCTTCACTTGGCAGCCCTCTGTTGGCCGCGGCCCCCTTCCTAAAAATGATGTACATTGTTGTTTCATTATTAAAGGAAGTGAAGGATAAAAGATGAAAAGATAAAAGATAGAAGGTCTTCTCGGTTGCTGATGAAAAATCTGCTCTCTTTAAAACTCCAGCCCCAATGACCAACAAGCATCGAATCGAATAAAATCCATGCTGACTTCAAGGTTAACGATAATTACGTGAACAGGTGGTTTGGCAAACAGCTGGACCAGTAAAGTTCAAAGTCGATTGCGCAATGAGACGTTGGTTAAAATTTTGAGTGAAAAAAGCCTTTTGCTTAAAGACTTGTTAGTGGTTAGACGGAAAATGAATTCATTTATGACATTTATTTGGGGAAAAAGCAGGCGTTTCGCTGGGTTCCGCGTAGACCAGAACAGTGAGCCATTCAGTGGGCGAACAATCAGATTTATGGGAGTTTCATGGGAAAATTGAATCATGAGAATGACACAAAATCAAGAAAACATTGATTGCGGACATGTGAACTCCAAGCTGACAGTGAAAAATTTCAGTTGAAATGTCTAGTATGTGCAAAAGCAATGTTATATGCCTGATGGGGAAGAGAGAAATGAAATGTGCAACAATTAGCAGAAACGTGGCCTATAGAAATTCAGTAGTTTGAATCCATTGCCATTGTATTGTGTTGCATTGTATAGACTTTTGCGTCCAAAAGTAATATCACATTTCAGTCAATCCCGCATCGTGCTGATACCAGGTTTTTTTCACGCTAATAGGACCAAAAATCACGCGATTCGCAGCAACTACACCTGTACGAACCATTCTGGATGCTGAGTTGTTCACCATTGGCAACTGCCCGTTGCTAATTAGCATCAATAGCTTCGAACCATATCGGGATGCAAAGCGCCAATATTTTGGTTCACCCATCGTTATCGCACTCACCGATGATCAAATGGAAGAAACAAATGAAACCACCACGCCAACAGGTATATTCAAGTTTACAATTCACCACGAGATCTACAACGATCCGGGCTGTGGGCAACGTGTAATGTCTCTAATCCCCTGTGCAGAACGTGATCAGGTCAAGGGCGCGCAAACCATTAGCAGAACCATCGATTTTGGTATGTAGACATCTTTTTTGACCTCTCGGTGCACATAACATGCATTGTTTCTTGTATTCAGGTTTCTACTTTTTGGAATTGTTATTCGGTCCACAGTTCTCATTTTTTCCATCGAACCTCCCAGATCAATCGCTCAACGTTGTGGCACTTTAACCGGAAACTTGTGGGTTCGAGTCTAGGCCAGTTCCGGTCAAATTCATTTAATGACAGCCTTCTTTTGATGGCAATTACCTTCCTAAGAATGATGCACATTGTTATTTCATTAGTAACGGAAGGGAAATGCCGAAATATAAAGGATAGCTCTACTGCAAATAACGAGTACTATCACCCGATGTGGAAGCCTGACAGTTATCTAATGGTGGATAACTCTTAAATGTACCAGAATCCGCATTAGGTGAAGCCCAGTAACTCCTAGGCTTCAACGAGTGGCTCTTAAAGTTTGGAAATGCTTTCAAACACCTCATTTTCCAACCGAACTACAAGACAATATCAATCTAAATGTGTTTTTTTGATTTGACGAGTAAGTGGCACGAAACGTATACATTACCGACTCTTCACCTTGCAATGAATCCTAGTACAAAACAAAAAAACGGGTGAATGGCATTCGGCATAATCAAATTCAGATGAAGTGCAACGTTTTTCTTGCTTATTCTTCAAGGCTTTTTAAATAAAGTCCTTACACTTCGTTCTTTTGTGTAGGCAACAAAATTTTCTTACGACACAAGATATTCGACGATGGCCGAGTGTTAAAACTGAATCTGCGACCCAACGGTGTTTGCTTTGGACCGCACTATAAGATCGAACTATCACGACCAAGAGCCCAGCCGACTGTTCTGTTGGTTGATGAAAACTTCACGGACGTACGAGACGTTGTTTGTGCCCCATGCACCTTGACGGTGTCAGCTCGTAGTTCCGCACACCCGGTGCAGCCATCTGATCCAGTCACTCTGTGGTTTGGCCCAAGTAAGCTAAACCCGTAAGACATTCCATTCTTTGAAATCTGCATACTTTCAAGAAAGTTCACTCCATGTGCCTGTAAAGTGCATTTATGAACGTAAGTCATACCACCACAGTGTTCTTTAGTGCACATACGGAAAATTATATTGTTACATTTTGGCCCCGGGTTTGGGCAGAAATATAAAGAGTGAAAGTACATCCCATGTGTGTAGTTTTTCAGTTTTGAACAGTAATATGGATTGGGAACACTCAATTCCAAAAATTCTAACGAGAGACATAATAAACCAGTTATTCGAGCGCATAAATATATATATATAAGACATTCTGACAATAGACTAAATTTTAAATGATAGCAAGTGCTAGTCTTCTCCCAGACTGTCGGCCCGGTAACGGCAAAGAGTAAGATCCTAATATTTTTTCTCGCACCACTACCATAGCGAGATTTCGTGCACTTGCAATGAAGCAGCTCGACTCGGGCTGGTTTCTCGGTCGATAAGCACAAAATAATAGACGAGTGTGAAACTAGCCAGTTTGTAAGAGAAGAAAACATGTGTCAATTAAGCCCGTTAACATCAGAACATCACATGTATTGTTCTGATTGTAGGCCATCGTTTCTGTCTGTAGGTCAGAATGCCGACTAAACACCAAATACCATTGGTATTTCGGACAACAAAGTAATGAAATCTTTGTGTAGTACCTGTATATCAATTGTGGTTCTCATTTTAGTGGACACTTATGAAACACTGCATCCCCCACTTCTCTGTTGCCTGACTAGTCTAGGCTCCATAAGGTGTTCATTTTATGCATACAAGTTTATGTAATATTCAACTCGAGGACGGAAATATCTTTTCCAGAGTCTTGTTCAATCTCACTGCGTACAATTTTCCAGCCATGCAATTCCATACCTTAAAGGTTTTTCCCTTAGAACGAAAAAAGTGCCGTAAGATTTTTTTCAATTAATCACTCATTATCATAGGACAGAACCTTGCTTGAATGAAACAGTCCAGCTGGAAATGGGACCTTCTTTCAATCTCGCTTAGTACGAGACTTATGTATAACAGGGGAACTGAGCAAGCATATTGTTGTCATTATAAAAAATGGTCTTACTAGTTGCTTTCAACATGGAGAAGAAGCTTGATGAAGTCGGACAGCGAACAGCTTCAGTTAGAAATACACCCTTCCATCAAGCAGTTGCCGAAGCGTGCAGTACACTTTCAGTTAACTGCGTTTTCATCGCAATTTTTGACGGCACAATTCCAAGCAATCACTCGAGGATCGTGTAGATTCATTTGGTCCAATAGCTGGTCCCGATTGTCCTCAGCACTCACTAATCAACAGTTGTTTTGGTGAGATTATATTTGCAAATGCGACTACACACGTTCTTGTTTAAACCCCATTTTCGCTGAACCGACCAGATGATTGGGATTTTGATTCCGATGCTTACAGACCGAATAGACCAAAGTAGACTTGAGAACTCTAGAATAATAAACCTGATATATCTGACACGCGTGGCACTTTGCTTTGTGGTTCACTTGTACCGTCGAATAGATCTAACCGTCGCACCCAATCTTATTATTCTCGCCTACTCTACGGTTGGTAGTTGACGCGAATTACAATGATATTTTTATTTTATAAGCAATTTGCATAGTGGTGACAAGACATAATTCTGCCGGAAGCAGACAAGCGATTTTGCGTTTAGTGCCGCCCATCAGTTTTACGTAACTGGAACTCTCGTGACCAATCATCTTCACACCTGCTTGTTCCATATTTGATATGGCATTGAAATGTCATTTGAGGAGAGAGTACATGCGAGATGAGTCAACTTCACGCATACACATACACATGATGGGTCATCGAATGTTAGGTGTCAGTAACAAGTAGCAGTACCCGCAAAACTAATGGAGTGCTGCTGAGGGAGCTCCGTAAGTGGATGATCAACTAATTTACGACGATGTGCCGTAGCTTTGAGTGCTTGAAATGTGGCTCTTTTTTGTTAACAGGGTTGCTTTTAAGGAAACAGGTATCAATGAAGTCAAATTGTTTGCCATGGCAATTAATTCGGACCGAGGACTCCATCTTCTGTGCCCTGGATGAACTTCCTTTGGACATCCAAACAGCCAGATACGAATCTATCCATGTTTTTAGCGAGAGACTAAGTGGTTTGCAAAATCATCCAGCGTGCGACATCGTCGCACAATTCACATTTGCAAAACCACGGAAGCACACTGTATCGCTTTTTGTTTCTGTTTGAAAAAACCAACAATAACTGACCTTTGATAAATCGATTACATGAGACTTTCTCACTTGTACCACGAAATTACGTCCTAGCCGAGACTATTTCGACATGTGATGGATGCACGAGACTCAACTAGGCTACGAGTTTGTAATGCTGACACATTTCACGCCAAATCGCCCACGGGTGAAAAATTTGCATTCGGTTTCCCATTTGGGTTTGTATGGGAGAACACAGAGACAGGAAGGACGAATGGGACCTTTGGCACGGACTGCTTCATCAATTCAGTTGAAAAAAGTCTTTGCAGCAGCTTTTCGTTATTCTTAAACCTGCGAATTCAACCCTTTCCACAGGACTACAAACCTGATGTGTTCCCTCTTGGTAAGGATCAACTTTCTCTTAGACCTTGACACCCTGGAAAGCAACACGAAGCGAAATGCGATTTTTTCTGGGTCACCATGTGACGGCGATCAGTGTATGAGTCAAACAATGGAGTTGAGTGACAAGACTTTCCTGAGTTGTCTGTGGCTTGGGAATCAGATCAATGCTTATTCGCTGCTAGGAGAGCAAACTTGCACTGTTCCTAGCAACAGTGTTGGAGTTGGCGGCTTCGAATAATTTGAGCCCTAAGGTGTAATTTCTAAAGCATGTTGAATTCAAGCTTGTTTTTTTGACCGAGTAGCTGGTTGGTTATGGCTTTCTCCCGGAAGGCATCATGCTACCCACGAGTAGTGTGAGTATTCAGTTGTAAAAACAGAGACATTGCTGCTAGGGCTTTGTGTCTCCAAGTCTTTGAACACTTATGCAAATATTAATAAGAACAGAATCCTTCTGGATATAGCTAACGCTGATCACAGTAGTCTTAGTCACACGCAGTCTTAAGTACATTTCGATTTTCAACGAAAGACATTTCTTTTGTTCTCGAGCCGCGTATCCATGCAATGAGGTCAGTAATAACAGCTTGATATCATTTCGATTTCTCTGTCAAGTTATTTACCGCGTGGTTCGTTTGCTGACCTAGGAAGAAGCCTGGCCGCGTTCCTTTTTCTCCTGATTCTTCATGAATGCCAATAGCAATAGATGGTCACTACGAATGAAGGGTCTTTTTTTATTGGCATTCACAAACACTGTTTGGTGTCGGTAGTAAAACTGATTTCACATTTAAACGTTTGAAAAATCCCACAGAACACATTGAGAACAACACAACGTGGCGAACAAGCTCGTTTTCAGTTATTCGTATTCATGCCAATACATAACATTAAATATGGTCTGGAGATGGTTCAAGGGAAATTGTCGGTTTGCATTCACATCAGTTCACAACTCTAAGAATGCGTCTGTGTGTATGTGTAATTGGTCAATTTGTCACACGATCAGGTTGTAGACCACTTGTTGGATAATGACAAGTGGGCCAGGGAAGTTTAAGAGTCTGGACAAATTGTTTCTGAGCGCATAGAGGGGTTTACATAAACGGATAGATACGGCTTCGGCTGTGTTCAAGATGCGGCACTTGACAGTTCTTGATTGTCCGCTCCTAACTTTGTAGATGGTGCGAAAAGCACTTGTCACATTCACTGAGTGGTTTGACTCGACAAGGTGTGAACACACCGCGCTAGTGATTGCCTTAATTGTTCCTGTGCTCAACCAAGCCGGGAGGTGTTCTCGAACGCGATCGGACAGACGCCTAGTCGTGCGGCCAATATACCTGGTCCCACAGGAGCAGGTGAATGAATACCAGGCGTCTGTCCGATCGCGTTCGAGAACACCTCCCGGCTTGGTTGAGCACAGGAACAATTAAGGCAATCACTAGCGCGGTGTGTTCACACCTTGTCGAGTCAAACCACTCAGTGAATGTGACAAGTGCTTTTCGCACCATCTACAAAGTTAGGAGCGGACAATCAAGAACTGTCAAGTGCCGCATCTTGAACACAGCCGAAGCCGTATCTATCCGTTTATGTAAACCCCTCTATGCGCTCAGAAACAATTTGTCCAGACTCTTAAACTTCCCTGGCCCACTTGTCATTATCCAACAAGTGGTCTACAACCTGATCGTGTGACAAATTGACCAATTACACATACACACAGACGCATTCTTAGAGTTGTGAACTGATGTGAATGCAAACCGACAATTTCCCTTGAACCATCTCCAGACCATATTTAATGTTATGTATTGGCATGAATACGAATAACTGAAAACGAGCTTGTTCGCCACGTTGTGTTGTTCTCAATGATTTCACATTCTCGATCACACGAGTCCATCCGTTGGACTGTTGATACACCTCGTCCCCTCCACTGTTGCTTGCATCAATTTATATCGATAACAGTCACAGACAATGTGATTCACTATTTTGATTAGTAATTAACTAGACCCCATTTTCGTTGATCTATGCTCATTTGGAACAAGCACAAGTCTACGGAGAATACCAGACATATTGAAAGCGATAACTGAACATTCAGTAGAGAAATACTAGAATAAATAACTGAGAAGTTTAGGTTGACTAAATTGGAACGTGACTGACAGTAGTGATCGTGTTGTGGAGGAAAAAGTACCGCAGCATTTTCGAACAAGACGGTTATTTGCACTTGTGTCTATGAAGCGTACACGCTTCCATCAGGTCACTTGGTTAGGATGATTGTTTGTCTGTCATGCTAGCAGGTTCAGAGTCGAAACATTCAAACTAAACTTCAAATTGGAAGCGTAGAGACCAATGAACGTTCGGCATTGTGAAGGATTTTTCTTAGGTAAATGGATGTTCAGGTGTTTCTGTGTGTGTGCGTGCTCTGAGTAGTTCTGTTAAACCGAATAACCGAAGCAATTTATCAACATATTTCCAGTTGAATTTTCCACGCGACTAATATCCGGACAACTTTTGATCGAATGGACCATCCCGAGGGAATCATTCAATACGTACATCATCAACATTGTCCGTAAGGGAGAAGGGCTAGTTAACATTGAACCGATCAAGATTAACGTGCAGAAAGGCAGCCTGAAGAAAGACGCACTCAAATGTGGAATATACGAGGTGCAGTTGACAAACTCCTCGTCACTGCTCTTCAAACAAGCAATGGAGATCATGCCAAATAGTGAGTCTTATTGGATCGTCTATAGCCAGTTGTGGACATCAACTTATGATATTACTTAAAAATGCAATCACATATCTGTGATCTGCATATTTTGTTCGTTTAGGTTTTTGTCATGAAACGTGCTGCAGTCTGATTTTTCACCCTCTAGAAGCACATCCTTCTGGAGGTGTGGCAATAAAAGTCCTGTTCACATTTGCATTTGAATTGTAAGTCATTATGATTGGCACATTCTCTTACGAATGCGTGGACAAGCCGTTCTCACCTCCACACTTGATTCTTGTTTCACTGATGAAGCGTTAAAATGGGACCGTGAATCGACTATTGTTGTGGCCGTTTGCTAGGGTACAAACATCACATGAGGACCATACCATTTTCGGAGTGTTATTTCTTTCTAAGTTAACGGTCACAGTTGATAGAGGTCACATTTCTAGTTCTTACCTCATTGTGACAATTCTTAGAACCATTCGCCGATTAATTACCACACAAAGAAACTTGAATGTTTGTTAACTTTGAACCGCTAATCCGGTCACATGACCACATCCCATGAACGTGGTACTTCGCTGTTTCATACATAGTGTTGAGTATAGTTCAATAGGCCATTTCAAGCTCTTACGTATGCTGCTTAGAACAACCATCTAGGAAACGACACTTGAACCCTCCATGCTTGAACAGAGTCCGACCAACTTATTCGGTAGGTGTAAATATCTTAAGAAAATGTCTAATCCTATGCATGCTGCAACACGCGTGAACAAATTTACAGTTAACTTGATTTGAAAACCGAGTAAACCTAGATTGTCATTTCTAATAAAAATGTTGGACATATAAGGACCACAGAAAACTATCATCCGCTTAACGATTGAAGGTGCAGGGTTCGTTTGTATTACCTCAAGTTTGCCCTGTTCTTTTGCGAATGCATATAAAAATCTAAAAAGACCCGGGACAAAGTTGACTCAGCTACACACCATTGCTTGTTGCTGGCGATTGCAATTCAATTAGAATGCACCATTTTCTCTTTTTTCAATGAAGTTCTGCGAAAAAAGTTCAAAAAGTACAAAATCGTCCAAGGATTTCTAACCGATTTACAAATCATCGTATTTGTTAGTCATCAAGATCATTTTCCCTTTGGTTGACTTATGGCCATCAAGCGAGGAATTCAGAAGTAACCATGAGGATAAGGAAATATTTACACATCCATCTCGAGACCCACCGAATGAGTAAACCCCTATGCAATATAGTGAGGAAGCTTTTCACAGTGTCCATCAAACCAATGGATTCTCTCGACTTAGGCACATCTGGGTTATTGGTATTGTCAGTCGGTAAGAAATGGCCACGTGTACAAATTATTTGGCGCTTGTATGTATCTTAGCAAGAAAATGACTCTGTTCACCGTATATCGATCCGAGAGTTTAGCATGAAGACAGAAATGCGCACCGTTGAGAACAGACAGAAACTTAACCGATCAAAAGCAATGGATAGTAAAAATGCTTGATATAGTTTTGAAAAGCAGTCAATAGAGACAATTGACTTTTTATTGAATAGATCAGATTTTAGCTCTTGCAGATGCAGACAACACAGGGTTTACAAGTTTTGTCCTTGTTATTTTATCTAGCTATTCTTTTTGATTTAAAAGATTTGCTCACGACAATCAGTTAGACAACAATTTTTTTTTGCGAAAGCAAACTGGACCACTTGCTATCTTTGACGAGGAATCATTCCGTTTGGCTGGAAATGTGTGAGTATGCTTGTGTCTGCGTACGTGTACAACATGTGCAAACATATAAGATGACTTCCAGCCTAGAATTCAGAAGCATTAGGTCTAACTTAATGAGTAAAGGATAACTTGTATAATAAAAAACATGCGACCGGTACATTTCTTCGGGATCCTAGATGTTATCAAAAAAGTCCATATTTAATTGTCGCTAGCATTTGGTGATTCAAAAAAAATGAACAGGTTGTCTAGAGATTAAATATAACGTTTCAACACATTTTCCATGACAGGTAAATAGGTAAACCCACCCCGCGTAAAAGTGCTCTTATACCAATTTCGGACCGGATTTCCGAACCGATAAATAAAGGATAACCAGACCATGAAAAAGTTATCAAAAACAGAGCATGCGTGAATCAGATCTTGAAGAAACCAAATATCAGTGGAATTTTTCAACAAATTCGAGATGCGACTGGCTGGTGAAATTGACCGGTAGGAGAATAGAAAAGGTTAACTAAGAGCCCGGACAAAATCCTGGGCTAGAATATTTCGAGTGTCGGTTATATCGAATCAGGTGATCAACTCATGGATGAAAAGCATTTCAGATTTCAACTCTGCACGAAATACTCGGCCAGTGCTGTCAATTTAATGTCAACAAATGTGCGATAAAAAAAAATGAGAAAAACACCGGCCGTTTGACGGAAACAACGGACGATGAACGTCAACGAAAGGACATCAGCGGTAATAGGGGCGAAAATAATTGCAATTAGACTTGAGATGAAAAAGCGCAACCGTGTGACTAAAAAATATAACGTGCAAACATGTTGCAAATATACGCGTGCATCGACGATTCACGAATCACAGCCTCTCGGAGAAGTAAACGGCCGACTGGAATGTTGGCAGAAACTACTTGAACGTCGAGTGCACAAACACGAGGCAGATCGGGATTTCGATGTCCCATCATATACATGGCCGAAATTCATTCAGGTGGCAATCATTTCACTAAAAACATTGATTCGAGATCAAGAATATCGGAGATTTTGAATAACTGGACATCAAAATAACAGGGTCTAAGAAAGAAGAGAGGCAGCTAACCAATTAATTGCAACATAAATTAACGACAGGAGAACAAGCAATTAAAGATTTAAAAAAGGCGATGGTAAACATAAAAAGAGATATGAAAATAAATCCACAACATGGAGGAAATATCATCGACGGAAAGGCTTTGAAAGAAAGAAATGAGAGAAAGACACATAGAAATGCAAGTGACAACAGAAAATACTGTGGAGACTGAGAAAAAATGAGCCTTCTGCTAAATTTGTCTCAAAACAGCTAATCAGAAACGCACCTTGACTGGGACATGAAACATGGGATAGATGCAAAGCAATCCATTTATTGACGGTTGGTGGAATAACCGTATCGATTGGAGAATCCCGTTGACACAATATGGCGGGTGGATGCAGTATACGGATCACATGTGCCAAGATGGAAATCATGTTCCGAGTGGTAGTCGTCAATCAACCGTTTTTTGTGAACCTTATTGGGGATAGAATGGGAAATGAGGAACAGATAACGTATGGCAATTCAAATGAATGTTTACTCTTACTTATATGAATCAAACAATAAATCATTCGGATTTCGTATGTCATTTTTGTCCAACTAGCTTCAGAATACATGTCTACTGATCAGATGAACAAAGTTCATAGGGGAACTGAAATTTCGAGATTTATGAGATTACGTGTACATGTCGAAACCTATTCAGTATTTGGATGTGCCATGCAAATGAGCTCGTGGAGAATTGAACCAATTTGAATTGGGGGAACCGCGAGAAAACTACCATACACTTACCGAATGGGTCAAATTAGGCATGCGGGAATTTGGAGCCTCATTCGCGGCATGTATACCGTCGACGAGAGAGTTGATATTCACGACTGACTAATGTGTCACATGTCTGGGTAAATAGAAGAAACATTGATTGGAAAATGTTCTCCACGGTCGATGATAAAATATTCCAATCCTTGCACATTTCTTTTTACTGCTCAGATAAGAAAATCTTGGTCAAACACAATTTGGTCAGCAACGGAGATGGTTTGCATGTGAATTTGACGGGGAACGATGCATGCTTGGGTTCCCAGTTCTCCATCCAGCTGTCACGGTCGGGTATGACTGAGCTCAAGCTTGACGTGGACACTAAGGATAAACCACATCCGGTGTTAATTCTTCGTACTGATATATCTTGTGCACCGTGCTCGATGGTTGTGTGGGCGCCTGATTTTGGAAGTTTGGTGAAAGCGTCGGATCCCGTGGACGTGTGGTTTGGGATTAGTAAGTTAGATCTGTGAACCTGTTTGATGCGTGTTTTTCTGTTTTTGCATGTGCGTCTATGTGTTGATGTATTGGATAAATCCCATTAACCGTACCAGTCTTCATTGCTTGTCTAATCGCGAACAATGTTTGCGCTCCCCATTGCTCACCTTTCACACGCCGTTTCCAATTTGCTCTGCAGTTAGGTTCACGGCGAGAGAAGATTCAAGACAAATTGCGATCAGCTGGACCATTCCGAGGGCTGACTTGAAAAATTATGCGATCCACATCACTGGCAAAGGACAAACGCTTACGGTCAAACCCCCAATCAAGATTAACGTGACGATTGGGAGTCGCAGGGAAAGTATGACCCAGTGTGGAATATACGAAGTGAAGCTAGTACATTCCAATTCGCCGATAATCAGTCAAACTGTAAATGTTTCTCTGATAAGTGAGTATGATTTGATTGCGTGTGTGCGTGTGTGTGGGTACGGTCAATTGCAACAATCGCATGACGAATGAATGCACAAACCTTTCATCTTTCAGTTTGCCCATATCTCACATGAGCCCATTCCGGCGGCTAAGACAATACTTGTTTCCCCAATTCTGGTTGCTACTTCCAATCATTTAATTCTACGCTCACCCTTTCCCGCCCTGGTGTGCTACCGCCATTAGTACATTTGTTTACATTGCGCTCTGTGCTCGGATTTCCGTGTGTAGAATTATTCACCTGTAGTATATTGCGTACTCAATTTACACTTGAATTATTTACTGTTGGTGCTGCTCTTTTAGGTCAAAATTGACTTATTGACTTTCCTTGATTCCGCGAACGCTCCTCATGTATTCGTACATGACGAGAATGCATGGATGCTCTAAATTTTTTTCGGATATCTACACAATTATGGGAAACAATGTTTATGATACATTGTGACCTACTTAGCTTCTTACGTTGTGGCATTTAGAGTTTAGGCCAGAAAAGGTTCTGCTTGCCTAATTATTCTTCTTGGTTTTTCCCCATGCTTGTCACATAAGCTACTTGCATTTCTTGGTAACACCTTTCTCTGTACACTTTCCGAATTTGGTATAGTCGGCCGACTATCCAACAGAACCAGTTCTCCCAAATAAAAAGGTTTACATATTCTCGAATTCGTGCAAACCTATGGATCTAGTCAACCATGGAAACGAGCCTGTCCATGTTGTCAGCCTTAACCGGTCTTTTTCGATGAACACGTTCATCGTTATCCTGGACGAGAGAGATTTCCACAGTCAGTTCTGGTTGTCACCAGATATTTTTGCAATATTTTTGAGCATCTCTTAATGCAAACCAATTTTTCTGGAGCCATGGGCTGATCGCGTTAGACAACGTGTGACCTCATCCCAGTTCGGTGACACTGGAACGAGTAATTGATTGAGAAGTACTCTGGACTGTTCGACACTAGTGAATTTGTTTGATAAGCTGCGGAGCCAGGTACCGCTCTGTGCAGATTCGAATTATTAATGCAGATGCCTTAAGAAAACCTTAGAGAAAATGAACCCAACTGGGAACAAGATAATGGGGAATTTGTCAGTCTTCATACTATTGTACATGTGGAGCTTTATTTTCCACCTTTGTGTTCTGGATGAATCAAGATCAGCAAGTTTTCATCGGACATCGACGGGAAGAGAAAATTGCGGGCACATGATTGAAAACTAAACCGGCATTATTTAGGGCACCCATAATGACGCGAGCGGTAACTGACTAGAAGAGTATCTAAATATTTTATCAAACCACTTAGACCAGTAATCACCGGTAACACATAAGGTCATGATAAAGCAAACTCAATGGTAATGAAAATTACTGTTAGTCGTAGCTCAAATTGGAGGCATTGATTGACAAACTGGGTGTTTGATCACAAAATGTTGCGTCATCAGTTACGGTCACATCGTCACTTCATGTGTAGAGTTGATTCAGCACCTCGATATTTGCATGTTTGTCAGTGTCATAGATTCTCGATGTCCTCGGGCCTGTAAACAGTCAATTGTATTTCTAGTTAACCGTAGCTAACGTCACTTTTGGACCCTAAGAACTAGAGTTTCCTTTGAGTAATATAACACTCTCGGCTGTGTACCGTTGTTTTCACCTCTAGTATGCGAATATTTGATGATTCTGTCCCCCAAGCCTTCCCTTATAAAGAGTTCAGATTCAAAGGCTCGTCTCTATGTTTTTTATTAGGACGAACGGTTTAATCCCTATTTGACTGTGCATGTGATCAGGTTTGATATCTTTGCTGATTTGGTGCTTTCATCAATTTCCTTATGTGGCTTATGGTTACCTGGTTCAGAATTTCAACATCATCCGGACGAAACTGGTGTCCATTTTGGTCCTCGTGGAAAAAGATGACGACAAGAGTGAATTGTGTATTCAAGCAGCTATTGTGTGCATTCATGCATTCTACTGGTTTGATCGATAGACCGTTTGTTACCCTTCGTATGCTTGATTTTGCATGTAACTTCTGTGACATCACCGGTTTTGAGTTGTTCATTTGATTTCCCTACAAGTCTGCCCATAGTTTGCATGGTTCACGAGGAATAGTGATCTCTTTGGTTTGAAACAATACTGGACTTATTCTAGGGCTCTTTTTGATATAGGATGGGCTGATCCTTCTGTCTGACAGCGTTCATTGGTTCCTTTCCCATTTCATTCAGTACCGGTTCTTATTTTGAGGCTTCTCCACCGGCCACTCTATCAAACAGAAGCTGTCCCTTTTACAGAATTATTTCCACTATAAGATATGAAGTATAAAAAGAGAGACAAAGATTAATTTTAATCACTCAGGATGATAATGATCAATTCACCTGCAAGGCAACGCAAACATCTACCACTCTATCCTAACACCAGTGCTCCGTTACATTGTATGTATATGTATATATATGAAATTATATGTGTAGGTAAAAATACATCTGAATTGAAACCTAATTAAATCAAATTGCCATTGCATGATTGATTGCTTAGAACCTTCGAGATGTGTTTTGCGAGAGTCGACACCACTCAGCATCATTCGAAACGGGTCCTCGCCTAAAACGATTTCCGTCTCGGATAAGCAAACCGCTTGGTCAAAATTTTTCCAGGGGCGTTTGATATTACCTGAATTTAGAGCCAGTTGGCATGTTTAGAATTGATTCGGGGAAGAGAATAGACTAAGAAAGGCTGGTCTAAAACATCGGCGAACTAAAACATGCATTAACTATTATTGCAAGAACATGTCATGGATATGAATGGAAAAGGTAATCAGGTCTAACAGAAGATTATCAAAATGCTGGTCGATCCTGCTATGATCACTCATCCCGAAAGGTTGAATAAACTGTGCTACTAACAGCAAGAGCATGGATTCTGGCGAAGTTTACTGTGGACTCAAAATACTTTCCAAGCAGCTGCCCGTTTCGAATGGTTCTGAATAGTGTCGACTATCGCCAAACATGCCTTGGAAGTTCAGTGTAATCAATCGTTTATTGAAACGTTAATTTGATTCGATTACACTTCTAACCCGATGCATTTCTGGTGAGAATGAGCTACACAGAAATGCACGAACAAAACCGAGACGAGAATCGGTGCCCAGAGTATAGAGTTATCATTGAACTAAGCGAGGTAATTCATGAAGGATGAGAATTTTGTTGTCTCCGGAATGATAAAAAGGCGGTTGTTTTCATGACCCTTTTTGCTTTTTGCAAACCAATCAACAAAATATGAGACTTTCCGAAAGAGGTTGAATCGGCGATTAGTGTAGTGGAACCGTCAACGTTCACTTCAGTACCAGTTGGCCATCACCGAACGCTGGTGAGAATTTATGCGACAGTGATCAGAAAGCATGTGACATGAGTGAAAAGTGATGCCTCGAGGACGGGAAGCCTTGACAGATGGCCTGATAACGCTAGAAAAACTCCTCATAGCATTCACTATCACACTCACGCCACGCCACTGTTGAAAAAAATAAAAATGGAAGCAATCAAACTAACTTCCAATTGTACACATGTCCATTTGGTGTAAAATCTTTTTGTTAGACTATTTCGAAAGATCACTCCATTTCTCCCGTCCAAAAAAACCTCGCAGATCCGAAAATCCAAGTTCAAGTTTTCAACACTAAAGGCCTAAAAGTTGATCTGAGCAAGAATGATGGTTGCCTCGGAATGTCCTACGAATTAGTGCTATTTCGAGATCACAATATAATCATCGTTTCCAAATGGGTGATCGGGCCGGTAGTGGTTGTTTCGGACGACGTGTTTTGTGATCCGTGCCAGTTGGTCGTTTCTAAACCGCTAATGGAAAATTCTTCTCCTGTCTCCGTTTGGCTTGGACTGAGTAAGTTGACATTCAGTGAGAGGAATCGTGCTCACCACTGTTTATTTTTTTTATACACGCAATCTGGTTTAATAGTTTAATGGATCAATGCATGAACCACATTTAGGTGACTGAAAACCGACGGCAGTTATCGGTCTGGTGGGATAGACGTGAGGCAGGACGTATGCGGATGTTTGCGAAAAGCAAAAACCAGGTAAATACGTGTAAATAAAATGAACATGAAAATGGGTAGGTAGAGACTGAAATTATCTGGAGAATGGGCACGTGAACACTCCAGAACAATGAAACAAGAAAGACACGGATCAAGGTTGCGTTGGGTAAAGTATACCGGAATAGGGCAGTCAAATCGGAACAAAGTTAGAGATCGGTATTCAGGGAGGGAATAAAGCGACAGTTAAGACAAGAGTATGAAGTCCACTGTCAGCTAATGGCAGCAACATTGCTTTGTTGATCATCTGCACCGTGACCTTGAAAAATGAAGACGGAATTGGTTCAAGCATTGCAAAGTAAGGGCTCACGAGAGTAAGACTTTGATGTTGGAGATAGAAAAGGAAATTTCCAGGAGGACGGTGGTAGACAGAAAGCCAGTTTACATATCTCTGCCAATCAAAGGTGACACGTTAGGAGAAATAGCACGAGAAAGAGTGACTAGCGCTACCAATAAGACAGTTTACGGAACCAAGCTTCGAATTTTGTTCGAATGCTGCCCCATTAGAAACAAAAATTCCTGATTCTGCAGCCTCGTTTTGTGTCTATTCCTTTACCAGTTCCTGTGGGCCAATGTAGATCGGCCGCACGACTAGGTGTTCGTCTGGACGTTTCCGTGAGCACCATCCAGGATAGCTGAGCACTGGAGCAATTAGGCCATAGGAAATGCAATCGTTTCACTACTAGCACAGGCTGATCATACCGTGCACGAGGTCAGGGTTCAAGCTATTTTCCATCAGTATATCCTAACACAATTTCAAGACCTAACTGACGAGAATTCGTCGGTAATCAAAATTACAATAACAAAACATTTTTTTCACCTCATCTTCCTCTCTTCCCCCGCGGACCACCACGGTCACCAAGATCACTTCTTCCGTCATTACCGTCATCATACTCATTCTCTTCTAGTCGTGTTCGAAAAACGAAATTCCAATTAATTACTATCATCGAGGTCAAACTTTTAACTTCGTCATTTGTGCAAACTTTGCTTCATCGACTGGACCTCACAAGCATCTCTGTGGTATTCGTATTCTCTCATTAACTGATGACCAGCCAGTGAGGTCGTTTTGACGACTGATTATAAATCAATAACTACTCAATTACTGCTATCCATATGCTCATTTTATAATAACATGTATGTGACCTTGATTAAGGTTAACTTGCGCATTCCATTCTTATTGCAAATTGGGTTGTTCTCATCCAAACCACAATGCCGAGAGCTGTTACTATCAGCTCATTCGTGTGATGTGGTATAAAATCAACCAACAACTGCCCATGCATCAAAAAATCCTACATGTAACAAATCAGTGATCCATTCGATTGTTCACGGCGAACTCCAATTCCTTCTTCAATTAGTCACACTGGATGCATACCTCACTGAACTGCACATCAACGCGAGTTGGCGGTTTCCGACTATCGAAAATCTTGACCCATATTCCGTGCATCTGTTGCATCCGTCTAAGGCCGAATCGGAACCATATCGGATAACCCGACAACAAGACACTCGCCTGTTTGAAGCACGTGAATGTGGCAAATACGAGGTATCTATTCAGCGGAAAATAATCCGTGGTATGTGCTTTTCCACAAGTGTCTCTCTAAATGCCATGTTTTCTTATCCCATCACGGTCTTTTTGTTCGGAAACTTACTGGGAATAAAGCTTTTTGTGCGGATAGCCAGCACAGCAAAGGCCCAAATGATCACTGAGAGCCAAGTTTGACTCAACATTCGTACCGAGTCAGTAGTTAGCCTTATACAACAATAACCTCAGCGATTCAACTATTTTGAAATAAGATGTATGGTTCTCTTCTTTAGAGCACTTACCAGGAAGGGGTCCAGAGGTATAGAGGTAGCGAGAGTGTGTTGGCCCACTGTTACTGTGACAGTCGTGAAATTGTTAGTACCAAATGAATTCACGTATGGTGTTCAAGTAGTGATACGTCGACAAACAGAACGAATACCATGGTCGAAACCTGGGGTCTGTCTTTTTGCTCCAGCATGAGCTTAATAGACATAGAAATTCATTTATTTCCCAAACAGAGTAAAACCACGGTGAACTGTGCAATGATATTGCACGCTGAATCAATCGATACTCACTCTACTTGTTGTACTATCAAATTTGGTCAGAGAGGTAAAAAAAAAGTGAGGTGTTCTGTATTGAATGCGCATTAATGCAGATTGCTAATCCCATTTCTTCAGAAGTAATGCATTTTTATCCAGTTGTATTAAGTTTCACTTTACCTAGAGAGAATATTGGCACCAACTAGGTTCTCCGGAATTTTGGCGAACTGTTTTATTGAGGGCTACCGTCCAGTTTTATTTGGGCTTGCACAAGATAGCATTTTTTAAGGAGAATGAAATGTGTTCCCTCGTAAACTATGCGTTTCTTTCTGTGTGTTTGTATTTCACTGACTGAACGAAGGAGTGACTGGATGAAATACTGAATCAGTGTGTGGGTCGTTAAGTGATTGATTAGGTGAAAAGACGAATGGCCCATTAAGTCAGGTTTTAAGTTCGTATGAGAAAATTCAGTCTTGATTACCAATAAGACGCATAGTTTCTCGTGAATTTTGTAAATTATCAGGTCGATAGTCAACATTAATGGAGGGTTTGCCGTACGCATGTTTGTTTCCATTTCAGATACAAAAGTTGACAGTGAAGTTAAAGCTCGAAAACAATTAGAAAGAGCTTGCAAACCAACCTCTACACCCACAAGTTCAATCGATAACGGCACGGATCCGAAAAGTAAGTCAACTTGTGAATATTCAATCCTCGAGACTGAAGCATTATTCATGAAGAGCATTTTTTCACGGGAAAACGTCTCTTCCGCGTATCACATCAAGCATTTTCATATGGCACTTGATCGCCTACCACGAATGAAGATGTATTGTTCGTTTGCTTACGATGCGTGAACGGATACCACAAGCCCGTTGAACTGGCTGGAATTCCATGTTTTGAGTAATGAATATGATTACAACTGTGTGCTAATATGCGTAAATGCTGAGAATTTGGGATATTCGTTGATCCGTGATTTGGTAGTAACTGCCTTCGCTGCTTTTGCTGAAGCAATTCTTACTGTTTTGAACCATATGGTTAGGGGTTTTTCTTCGGTCTTCTACCCCAAATATTATCGGTCTACGTATATGCACACTTTTGTTCCTAGTGCACCATGCACTTTAAGAATTCATGTGTTTCGTAACTCGTAACATTGCGGCATGAAATTCAAGCATTCTTAAACCGATAAACAATCAGAAATCGAAATTTCCATTCAATTTCATGTGAATTCTAGGAATGGGTGTTCCAGCAATTTTAGTGTCTTGCATCCATGACAATGGATTTTTTGTTCTTTCTTCTTTTTAACTGAATTTATTTGAGCATAAGCTGTTTCATCTCGTCTGATCTACTGGCAAGAAAGCATTAGATGTGAGCGAAGCGTTCTGCGAAGCTGACGGTTCGCATATCTGCAATCTGCAGTGATGCTTCCAAAGCTTGGCAGACCACTTTCAAGCAAAACTTAGTCACAGAAATTCCCGCACCTATTCCAACAAGGGTACGGTAGTCTGATAAAATAAATCCAAAAACTGTACGGAAGGTTCTCAGGGAAATCCGAACATTGGGACGTCATAAACTGCCGGCTCCTATGCGCCATCCCTGCTCGATTTAGGGATATAGGACTAGAACCGTTCAGAGAAGTTCACGTTTTGTTTTCCAATATATGGAACCCCGAGGAAGTATGCTCCTATTCAGGGGAGCCGATTGCTGTCCTCATCTTTAAAAACAACTTGCGCAGTGACTGCACTAACCATAGAGGTATGGCCTAATCCCAATATTGTCAAAGCTGCTTGCGTTCATCATTCTACCTGGGTTGTACAACACGCGTGACCGGCAACCCGTGAGAAACAAGCTGGATTTCGCTCTGTTCGTGGGTGTGCCGATCAAATATTTACCCTCCGACAGGTGTTAGAGCACCGATTTCCCTTCCACAGGCAAACTCGGATCATGTTTCCAAGGATTCGTCTAGTCTTTTGCTCTGTTTCCAAGTTTATACTATGGCATGATTTGTTGAGTAATGGAGTATCTGCGAAGTAGATATCGGTCATCAACGAGTCACAAGGTCATACCACAGGTTGAATTAGGGCATGCGGTCAGCTCTCGCCACTCGTCGTCGTTTATGTTGAAATGGTGCAAGGATGCCATATATCCACAGTTCTTCTGAACTGTGCCATACAGGGTGTTTTACGGAAAGCATTGTCTGGTCCTTAAGACGATGGAGTTGAACTCCCTTCAAAGAAACGGAGATTGGATTTTGAGTATGCCGGTGATTTTGCCTTGCTGAGCGACGATGCACATACAATGCGTCGCGCGCTAGACAGCTTTGTGATTGAGGTATTCCAGTGTACTATGCGTTCTTCATCTTTGAAATGCAAAGTACTTCTTCCAGACCGGTAGGACATCGTGTCTGCACTCATCATTGGGGGTGGTCGGTTAGGGATAGTCAACAGCTTCTGGTACCTCGAGAGTCTAACCTAATACGGCGGAGGTATTTGGAAAGAGGTCAAATCACAAAATGCGGAAGCCAGAGCAGCTTTTGCAAAAAAATTGACACCTGTGGCACCACTATGACATCCAACTTACCCTCAAGAAAAGGATGTGTTCTGTTTTACGCTCACCAGAAATGGTTTATCCACCTTGATGATGCCTAGCCGCCTTCTGTTCTCGATCACCAATGTCCCCAAAGCAGTATTCCAGTCTGGTGCAAACATCGAGGGAGCAATGACGAGGTGAGTCATCGTGTGTTGGATGCAGACAATCGTCATCTGACTGAGATAATCGCTCTACGTCACTTTCGATCGCTTGGACACGCATTATTTATGCTTGCCCATCGGCCAACTTTTCGTGCTCTATCTGCACGTGCCGGACAAGAGTGGAAGAAGCGATGCGGCCGCCGGGTTATGATCTGACGTAGACATAGAGGTATGAATACGTTTGCTTCGTTTTGTCTTCGGTTGGTGCTTCCCACCTTCCTGATTAGGGCGCACTAGATGAGGGATGTTGTTGGTTGGAGACGCTGAGATATATGACTCAGAACCGAGGTCATTGACGCGACCACTGTTTGGCTTAATACGAGAACAGTATATATATGCAATTTCAAGTTTATTGAAATCAACACTTAGTTGCATGATTATTTATTTTAACAAGGACATCAGCCACTGTTCAGTCTTCAACATACTTTGTGGCCTTTGATAACACACCAGCAATGCGGAAGCATACCATTCCGTCAGAACCCCTAAATGGATGTAGGAAGCATTGATCAATAGCGACTTTACTGTTCACGAAATAATGTTAACAATTAAGACGAAATACACCACACAAATACTAAAAGGAATTTTGGAATCTTGCCACACCCTCTGATGTCAGTCATCCTAGACGCCCAACACAACGGATCACATGTAAATGCCCGATGGCATATTCCGACAGTGAAAGATCTCGATCGATACTCAGTGTATTTAGTGCGTCCGTCCAAAGCCGATCCGGAACAATATACAATATACAAATCGGAGGATTCTCGCGTGTTCGAGGCACGTGATTGTGGAGAATATGAAATATCTATCCGAAAGAAGGTGATCCCTAGTAAGCGTTCCACGAATGTGTGCTATCTTTTGTCGAAATGTTTTTCGTTTTTAGTTACTTCATTTTTTATCGAGTGGGAATGTGTAATGAAAATTTTCCATTGCCTGCGGATAAGGTGATTACTAATAGGTTGATGTTTCATTTTGCACGAGAATCGAATGTTTTCTTTTGTGCCGTATCATTTATCCAGATAGATTCACAATCTCGATAAATTAGTGCTCTGCTCACTCAGCAAACTCCTTGTGATTATCATCGATGTCTGAAAAAATCTTTCCACTTCTGGTCTCTCAGGTACCGGGAACAAAAACGACGGTGTTATCATGGCAAAGAAACGATTGACGAATCTTTGTGACACGCAAACTCAACCGGAACTGCCTGCAGGTGCGGTTGACAAGGAGTTGAATTCCGGAAGTGATTGCTACTCGGATAATCCATGAGCTTTTTTAAAATCATATTAATCCATATCTGATTGTGTTCCGTAACGTGTGAGGTGCATGAGAATTCTTTTTCTGGTTATCAGCTTAGTGTTTTTGTGATACTGGATTGGAAAAGGTGAATTATTAACAGGCTGTTGGCAGATTTCGAAAAAAAGGTTTCCGATCTACTTACAATAGTGGTCACATGAATAAACATGCCTCAAGGGGGGTTACAGTGAGACGACAGTCTATCCTGTCGGTAGACAGTTCTTCTGCACTAACGAACTGTTGGTGTCAGTCCAGTGGACCGTAATAAGAAGGTTAACTTTGAGTTTAATAAGTGAAACCCCCACTCAAGGTGACGGGAAAGCAGTTCTGTGCCGGGACCACTGTAGTTCGGAGGTCAGAGTGGAGAATTGCTAAATCAGAACATGACGATGTGCTTGTCGACTTATCGGCTGAGTGAGGTGATAAACATCAATAAGAAAGCAGAAGGGAGAATCGTTCGAGAAATGGTCCACCTACTAAGCATTAGGTAGTAATAAGATACGAAAATCAGGAGTAGAGTTTACACTACTCATAGCTGGGTTTGTGATCTTGAATTACATGCACCCCTATGGATCAGCAGTTGCATCTGATCAACGTTTTTACTTGTGTCTCTGATAACAATCACATTCTCCATTTCACATGCTTATCAAACAACTGTGTTCAGTAGAAAAATTCTTTACCTGCTTCCTGCTCTCGCCGGCCATATTTCCAAGCCATGTAGTGATATCGACATCACGGCTGTTGTGTAAACACAACCTTTGATCGACAATCGGTTGTCACGTCAACGCCGTTGACGCCCCATTCTGTGAATGCAGATCGGCGCTTCTGTATTGGCGTAAAAACTTCTTCCAATTTATAACCTACGCGTAAGATGCATCTACCCAAGCAACTAAATCTATCCACCTCAGCCAGTTGTTCTCCTGCAACAGCAAAGTTCGGCTTTGAGCCTCTCCAGTCCTGTAACAGCATTTTGCTCACCAAAACCGCTGAACGCATCCCACGCATATCGACACTTTTGTGCAGGCGATTGAGGGAAACTTAAATTATACCTAAATCTTCATTCTGCAGCTCACTGTTGTGCACAAATTCCAATTCAGTGGCATTATTCTCACACAATAATAACCAGTTCAGTGACAAAGTTAAAACAAAAGTTGACGAGGGACAACTCTGACGAACATCACTTCTTGTGGTGAACTCGATTGAAAAGACACACCGTATGGCCGAACTTGATTTCGGTTATTCCCGTACAGAGATTGGATGGGTAAAATGAATTTCTCTGGCACACCTTTCACTGAGAGGCAGAGCCACAGAATCGTACGATCCACTTAGTTGAACAGCGTTTGCAAGCCAAGAAGGACGATAACCATGCTATTAAGGAGCATGCGTCTAAGTTCTTAAATTTTGGTCGGTACAAATCCTATCGGGTCGGAAAGCAGTTTGGTTCTGACGTATACTCGCTTCATCTGTACTAGATAGTCGGCGGATGGTAATGTCGTCAAGCATTCTGGGTGCGATGGTTAGCAGACTACGGTTTGGTCATCTTTCTTGCAAATATATGCAACAAACAAAATACATGAGTCCTGATGAGGCTCTTACCTTTCCTGGATGATCGGGGTGGAGTTCTGTCAACTCCCATGTTAATAATTCGCCACCGTCCTCGAAGAACGTTGGCGACGGTCCAGATGGACCTCTTGCCGTATTCCTCCATAAAAACGAGATGCCTTTTCGGATCTTTAGGGATTAGGAAAAATCATCTATCGAATTTTGAAAATGTTGATAGAATACGCACTAGTTTTTGCATTTTGTTTCTGATCAAGTACCATTTTGTGCTGTTGAATAAATTTCTCCGTTCGTTTGGTGCACCTGATGAACTTGCCTGCATGCCAAACCGATAGGCGTACGGTGATAGAACGGTGCTCATATTCCTAATCTGGGTATGAATATCCTTCTATGGTTTGACACTCAGTCTGCCTGATATTCATGCTACTGCACGTGCCCAGTGTCTGAATCTTTTTCACTGCCGTTCGAATTTAGGAAATTCTGATACGTTGAGGTATTCTCGTAAGGTGCATATAATGAGTAAAACGCGGACACGTTGGAAGTTCGGGGTTCAAGTTTCTTTTGGCTGGACTGTTACGCATTCCGTTCATTATACTAAATCGTTCAGTATAACATTCCACCGGGTATCACTGCTATGTTGACCAACTTCCAAACTGGAAATGAAAATTCGACATGTTACCTGAGCTCCAGCAAGATGTTTGCTCTGTGCAAAAATTGTAATATAGGCAAAAAATCACCCTAATTAACATTTGTGTTCACGCATTGTTCATGTCCATTCCGGCTAATGTGCATCGTTGAATCGTTGTCAAACAGACCTATGCAACTTTAATGGTACCCTAACAGTTACACTCAAAGCGTCACACAATGGATCGCACGTCAATGCCAGTTGGAAAATACCAGCTAAAGAAAATCCTATGCAATATTCCGTGTGTTTGTTACGTCCATTTAAAACCGACCCGGAACAGTATCCCATATCTCAACCCCGGGATTGGAAACTGTTCGAAGCAAGTGAATGTGGTACATATGAGGTATCTATTCGAAGAAAGACGACTGTCGGTAAGTATTTATATTTACGCGAACTGTGCTGCTTTATCGGTACCGACTTGACAAATAAAACCCACTGAGAAGCGTTACCAACTTGTTCGTAATATTGGCAGCCACCGTGTGTTATGCAATACAATTTCATGTAATATGAACAATTTCTCAAAGCTCAGATCAACATTGGGTGGTCAGGTGCACCTTATCACCTAACTAACCATAATTATCGTGAAAGTTTCTAGAGAGTTCACTCGAAATCTATTAATATTCGCTAACAAATGTCATCTTAATGATACGCATTATCTATTCGAATTGCTTACTTTCTTCAACCTTTCTAGTCAAATGTCTACCAAGGAAGAAATCTTCCTCGGACTTTGTGCGAGAAACAAATTATGTGTTTGTGGAAAAATCCAACATCTATTAGTTATCGAGGTGCACACGAGTTTCTGGCCATCTGAAGCCTCAGACGATTGGAAGTATGGGTTATTTGACGACTGTACATACAAATCGTAGGTCATCCGGCCAACCTTACATTCACTGCTGATATACACCGAGGATATAAACTAGGCATTTTAAAGCGGAACCGGTATTCATTACTACCGTGCCAAAAGCTGCCGTCCAAGATGATCAAATCTTTTATACCGGCATCACCGGGTTTGACTTTGAGATCGCAAGCGTTCAGTCACCAATACAGGTGACTTTGTCAATGACGATTTATGTTTGTGCAAATGTCCTCCTTAATAACAGCTCGTAAGCGAATACATTTCTGGTTCTAATCTCGGAGAAAGTACGTGCTACCTAATGTCCCACGTTAAAAGATACGATCTCAAAATGCAGCAGAACAGGCATTCTTATTCGCTTACCCCAACATACCAGATGCATAGAAGCCGACTTTGCTTGCTTGCCTCATACCTATGCAACAATGAAATCCACAATGTTTGGTCACGGTTTGACAAAGAGGCAAGATGAATTTATTCATTTGCATTCATAAGAAAAAGAAAACCGCTAGCGTGCACGGTGGATAAACTGACGATTTGCTGCGTCAAGTTTCGGTAGGGCGATTTTGATTTTATCCGTTGTTGCCAGTCCGTGGATTGCAGAAGGAAGTCTAAGATGAACAAACCGTGTCTATCGGAATTGAATCCTCGGTTAAATTCAAGTCATCCAGTTCGTTTTCAATCTTCCCTGACTAAAGGCCTAACGTTGAAATACAGCTGAACTGATCATGCTAAAAGCTCCCGGTTATAGGTAATCAGCTAACAAAGACTGGTCAGCGATCATTTTTCCCATCCGAGTTTCACAATGAACATAAAACAGATGGGCGATGTTGTCAAAACCGTCTGAAATTTGGCAAAAGTTAATCTAATTATCTTTGTTAGTTAGAACCTTGTTGTATCTTATATTCATATATTAATCGTGGGATATACAGATCAGCCTAACTCGTCTGTCTATTGAAGTGAGAAAAGAAGACCAAAATTCAACTGAGACCAGTTTTTCCTGCTTCAACTGACCCATCCTCAGTCTGCATATGATAACACAAGCGAAGTAGAGTTTTGGGTTTTTTGTTCACCATTCTCCGTGCCTTATCGATGCAAAGTCAGAGATTGCACACTTTTTATGTCACACATGAGAAATTACAGATGTTCGTTCACCCACATTGGCAGATCATTTCCTTTTACTTGTCAAGACGTCAAAACATGGTACAAAATATTTCTCAGACGATAACCGTCCTTCTACGGGAAAACATTTGTCAATATAATAAGAACAACAGATTTCTCATCGACAAGACTTGTTGCGATATTATCACAATTCGGCAGCCTTTATATGGCCACGCGCCTTTTTTAAGAAACTTTAATCATTTGTCCTATAGTCATCGATGAAATTAAAAGATTATTTATTATGATATATTAATGGAGATAATTCCATATTCAGAAGAGCACACGCTTATTATCTCAAAATCAAACTCCCAACTGCTGTGGTTTAGAATACAGTTCACTTGTGTGAACTTACACTTTCAAATTCACGTCCTCAGTCAAAGTCATTCCACCTAGTGTCAGTGGTATAAGTACTGACAATAGTAGCACTCGTTGTTCTAGTAATTTAATTGCAGTTTCTTATTTGTCACAAAATCTGTAAAGTT
Source organism: Fasciolopsis buskii (assembly GCA_008360955.1). Lineage (NCBI taxonomy): Eukaryota > Metazoa > Platyhelminthes > Trematoda > Plagiorchiida > Fasciolidae > Fasciolopsis > Fasciolopsis buskii. The sequence goes on along the minus strand of LUCM01010783.1, from coordinate 665,640 downwards.
GCGCCGCCCATTTGCTTTTGTCTATCAGGTGGAGCTGATGCCAACAGCAAAACTACTGTGGAGGCATCTGAACGAATAACCGTTAAATGTGAAACTGACCCATCACCACAACCACTGATTGACGGGAAAGTGCACGTTAGAGGTGGGTTAAAATGTGTTCATCTACGTCCAAATCCGGGCTTTTTCTTGGTTTATTATTATACAGAGAACATTCGGGCAGTACGCGTTGGTCTTCGACAATTATTAGTGCAAATCCACTTGATCTGATTCACTCCGGTCACCCGATAGCGCTGATGTCTCAGTCTGAACACTTTGTTTATTTGCGATTATTTGTCCCGACATATTTGTTCGATGTATGCATGAAAAACGTTTGGTATGGTTTGATGATTAACCATTTGCCATCGCTTTTCGTACCTTCTTACCTCCTGGATGGCAGATTTCTGGTCATTTATAATTGAGAAAACACAAGTTGGCGAACAAGCTCGTTTTCAGTGATTCGTACTCATGCCATTACATCACTATATATACATTTTGACAAAATATTTTCACTATAGGAAGGATTGGATTAGTCATTTACAAATATGGGTGGGGAAGGGATTTGTGGTGTTAATTGTTTTGTTG
>LUCM01010783.1:417001-647921 GCA_008360955.1 Fasciolopsis buskii | reverse complement strand
GAATGACCTTCACATTGGCAGTAGACCGGAAAGAAATTCATTAGCAATCCCTTAGACTGAGCCCTACCAAAACAAAAAAGAATTTGCCCAGTCACTTTTTGTAAGGGTGAATAGTTTGCAATGAAAACCAGTAGGGTAGTGATGCATTTCTCGCTGATACCAAGAGTTTGAAACAAATCCCGAAGTGACTCAGCAAACTGGCAAATCTGGATGAGTCGGTTCTTCGTTCACTGTCATTTGGACTTGGGCAAACTAATATGTCATTAGCATGATTTTGTTTTTTCATTGGCCTACCAGGGGAAAGCTCGTGTCTCCATTAGTTTTGTTTCCACTATTCCTTCGAGCCATCACCGTTCAGCAGTGAATAAATCGATACGCCTCACCGACTGCTGCTTTGCCTACCGAGTTATTTGTTTCTACACAGAGAATAAATGTGGTAGAGAAAAGGGAATGAGGTTACAGGAGCAGAGAAAGAAAAGAATGACCCTGTAACCAACACAAGGAATGCAGCTTAAGTGTGCAAGTTTACCCTAATATCGACTTCAACCACAAAGACGCATAAGGTCCAGTCTGGCAAAGTTCGGTGTGTAGTACTTTAACTGCTCACTGGCATGCACTTTGTTGACCTCCACGAAGCCTCTTTCACCCCAAGATGGGAGAAAGAGACAAAGAACAGAGCATGACATGGTAGGCGATTATTTGTTATAAGCGGCACGAAACCGAACCATCGAAGTCTGCTAACTTTTATATGCTAATGTTGAATACTGTCTGACACAGTCCTCAATAATTGATTCCTAACCTCCACATTACTCACGCGGTCAATCCATCTAATTCTGGCGATACCACGCAAACATCACTAATCAAGAACTTTCACGAGACGGGAATCTTCAGTGCATCAACTTTAAATCTCACAGCGAAACGGCAGAGTGGAGCAAACTTAAGCTCAGTACGCACAATCCCTAGTTCAGTGAAATATCAGGTCGGCACTATAAATGCTTCAGTCCAGCGAATTCCGCTCGAGCCTTGGATACATGCATACTCATTTCTACTGCTTCGATACCGTCCTTCAAGTCAAGTAGCTTCCAAAGTAACTGGAGCGGTAGAAAATTTTTGTTTCTCCTGAGTCGAGGATCAAATTCGGTACTACGGTGAGTGAGTTACGCAGTAGCAATTTACACTTTGGAGGTGTAAGCCGCATGCGGAATGGAGATTTCACATGACTTTATCTAATATAAGCTCCAGTTACAAGAGCGTCCAATGTATTACTTGAGGACATCATCGCTGTCACAAAACACATACCTGGGCACACGTCAACGAGACCCTTCCGGAGCTTAATCCCAACCGATTAATCTCTCCTATTTTATTTTGTCTTTGTGCTAGTTGGTATTCTACAGAAACCTTTAGGGTTTTACCAAGTGAAGATATGGTCCTTTACGAACTGATAAATAATTTCCACCGGTAAGTTGTTCATATAATTGAGTTGAAATAAGCCTTAATGTAATGTCAACTCCCAACTTACGGTTGAGAAATCTTGGAAGCACGGAGCAGTCTTTTCATCCCCTTTGGGAATCAGGGCATGTCCCCTCACACGGGGAACTTTAAGGCCACTAATTATGATGCACTGTCAAAAGTACAGGTGTGTGCTTGCCACCACGAGTTAGGTTTATCTTTACCTGTCCGCAAAAGCGGATCGACGGAAACAAATTTAGTTAGACTCTAAAAACAAAAGATTCTTCTCCCTAACAGCCAAATGCTAATCCGCATGGAATGGAGAAAGAGGAGTTAATCGTAAAGTAACAGGTTACAGACAAAAGGAGTAGTAATTAATCGTTAAATTATTTTCCCGAAATCGTTGATTAACTTACAAAGTGTTTAGAAGCCGCCGGAAAACTGAACACTCGCTGCTTTGCCGCGCATGCATCAAATGCCCCGAACCAAGGAACGATGTCATCACTAAAATCAACATCATCTGAATAAATATATGAGGGAAAAGAATTAAGAACTGAATGTGCGCCGGAACTTTCATCATTCCCTACGATCGGGGTTCATCAAACTGTCCAGTGTCCACAAACAATAAAGACAGTCTCGCAATTATATTCACACTGAAAGTTTGCTCGTTTTAATGGACATTTGAAGTAAAAATTATATATAAAACTTGTAAAACAGTGTTTCTTCGCAACCGCTTGTTGGCTTGATATGGAGTATGGTGCCAGCACAAGAAATGGAACAAAATGGACGACAAATGAGATGTGGATTTAGCAGGCAAATTACAAAGTAAAATTATTTTTCTATTGTAAACGTTTTGGGGTTTGTGGTAGATTTTCATAAGCCTTTAAAGCATGGGTTCAGTAGACACGCTGCACAGGAACATCGTTGCCATCTTCGTTCATGAGTCAAATTTGTCGCTGTCTTCAACCCAAGAGAATCCTTGAATCAAGGTCTACTAGTTACCCGCTGAGTTGCCAGCACAAATCAACACCGAATGTGAAGAACCAAGAGGATGGGGCGTCATGTCTTAAACCACTGATCTTCCAGGAATAACTAAATCTTGTATAGCTCACTGGGTCATGTAGGTGTGCAAGCGGTCAGGTCAAAGTGCAGTTCTATTATGACAAAGGGTCAGTTTCAAGATGCGGCACCTTGACCCTTGCCTCAAGATTTTAACACAGTTCTTTCACCATACCGGAAGAAACTGTTCAAATAACAGAATCTACTTAATCTGCCCAATTGCTCTCGTGGATGTAGGTTGAATTCTGTGCAGTTTTGTAGCATCGTTCTACATTTGGAAGATCAAAACGCCACCTAAACGTATCTACGCAACCGTTCAAACGGTCGAGCAATGCAAGCAATTCGCCTGGTTCTTAGGCCAAAAACATCATATTATCTATATATCATAAATCAGACAATTTACTGCCCAAACAAACATCAATTCCACTGTTCTTACACAGAGCTTTCCTCGTATCCATTAGAAATTCGAAGAGAAATGAAAAGAGAGGGCAACCCTGGCGACGCCACATCTCATGGCAAACTCGGGTGTAATATTGTCATAACCACAAGCTCAATTTCCTCTGTGCGCCTACTGGGATTTCGAAAGTCCAATTAATTTTTATAGAACCCTCTTCGGCGTGAATCACCACTCGAGAAAATCGTGATCAACTGAGTCGAGTGCCGCACTGGGGTTTGACAAAGTACGGATACCAATACGTCAGTGACTAAAAGTGCTTGAAAAAGCACTGATAACCGAAAGATGTTGTCGCAAACTCAGTCCTTCAACAGATCCCATAAACAAAAAGACAGATTCATACCGGAATTACCAAAAGATATAAAACCAAGACATCTGGAAGCAAACGGGACGTAAACTTACCGCTGGCATGTGCGAAACTCAAATAAACCTAATCCACGAAACACAAACCAACATATATATATATATATATATACATAAATACTCATATATCTGCTAGGGTTTTATAAACGATACTCACAATTATTTGATAAAAGCAACAATGTCATTTATAATCTCTTTATTAATAATATTAGGCAAGTAGTTATCTTGTTAACTTTAGCCTATATTACTAACAAACTGGTAAATATTACAAGTAGCAATAATCAATAACAGTAGTATTTGGGTAAAAAATTAATGACGTCAGTTTGCATCTGATAATACGAAGGAACAGGAACCTCAAAAGTTCAACTACTAGAGTTACTAAATCGACCAGTGATGAAACTCCGAGCCGGAAGTAAACACAAACGAGGCAACTCAATATTTCGGCAAAAAAGACACCCACCGCTGAAAATTTCCATGTCTTCCGATGTAATATAAGTAAAAAGATCCTGTTCTTCCTCTCCATAAAAACCAACCAACAGCGGAAATACTTCCGCTATTAAAAATAGGCCCACTGCGATTTTGGTCCCGGCCGGCATTTTTCTCCTACCCAAGCCATGTGCGACGTGATCACTTGACTGAATTCAATACAATCAGATAATCGACCGATGCATTCTAAACTAAAACGCCTCGGGTCACATGCCTTGCAGGTAACGTATAGTGATTGGTAAATTGGTGCTGTTATCAAAATGGTTATTACACCAGAATGACAATGTGATTCCCTGTCACAGTGTCTCTAAACTGGTTGTCTACCGTGTGCAATACAAAGTATCACGCAATCTTGCTTTAGCTACAGGGACAAAAAGAACTGTGAACAAATGGAAGTGTTTTATTTTTCCTCCCGAACGACAACAATTGAGGTGTTCGTCTATTTGCGAAGCAATGTACGAGCTATTACGTCGATAAGATGGTTTGTTAAATATTAGTCAGAAATGCACGATTCCGTTCTGCTATTTTATACAATTGATCCGACTGCGTTACGTTGTCGACCTTGATAGGATTCGAGTCCCCGCTCACGGGTATCATCACCTCAACCACCCTTTGTTCGCGTACCCTGTATGGCTCAACAGTTGATTGACGAGACCTAGCCAATGGGTGTATAGGAATTCCATCTGCGAATTTCTGGTTGTACACTCATGCTTGTTTGTCAGCAGCGACGGTAATTACGCAAAAAATGGCAGGGGCCAAAAGAAACACTGAAACTTGCAAAATGTGTATATTGCGTGAAAAAAACTGATCCATGGGTAGGCCAAAAAGCTTCAAATTACTGACAACATCGTTTTATTCGGCAAAATCCGTTGGAATTATTCCCCCGAGAGAGAAAATTGTTTGTTCTAGCCTGACTGCGATTATTTACTCAGAGAACTGGCAGACACCCTGAACAGAGTTGAATACGAGTGGCGGTATGAGGCTTGACTACCGAGTAATGCCAAACTATTCCTAAAACTTAGGCTTATCTCAGGCCCAAACCAGCAAATGTAAGCAAGTATTTTTTTTGTTTATCCATAGAATTATTGGTAGAGTTAAATTTTGCAAAAACGGTAGTAATTGCCCAGAAACTAGCAAAAGGTCGTAGGGTTGAAAACAGATGTAAAACGATTCATTCAATTGCTAGCAATTCAACCATTGGCCTCGTCCTTGGTCCTGGTGAATTGGAGTGTAGAATATCGGTTTTATAGAGCTGGACCAGAAACCTTCTGAAACTATAAAAATTTCCGCCTCCACGGTATTTACGAAACTCGAAATCAGAACGAAAACCTGACAAATGAAATGTTTTAATATGTGCCGTTTTGTGCGTGTGTGTGTGTGTGTGCATGTGCATTTGTAGTTTCGAAAGTGTATATTGATTATGCACATTTATTAATCGTCGCAACAAAGGAGGCGCTGCACCGAGCGACCTTTAGGAACGATGAAACAACATGAACTTTAAATGTCTACAGCCTTCCGTTGAACAGAAGCTCAAAATCCCAGTTTAAAATTTCCTGGATATATCAACGAATACCACAACAGAACGTTGGTGCAAAAATCTCCAAGGCAGGCAGAGGACCACAGGTTCTATTGCTGCTAGTGGCGCTGACATTTGAGTAAGTAGTGCTTGCGTTGTAACCTACACACTGGACTGTCGAGGTAACGGCCCTTGGAAAGTATTTCTCGTAATATAAATTTTTTTTGTTTAGCTTCACTGTGATTTCCAATGATTCAGGAACGTAGTTGAAAATTTTACCTCCATCCGGCACTCTCCTGTAGCCACCACGTCACTTGCATTCGAGGCACGAACTCGCTTTTCTGTACGTCTTTTGGTTTGATTATTCGAAAAATGGAACGCTACTGAACCAGAAGCAAAAGGCTTGTAGGAGCGGAATACGTGATCTACGACAGTGACAATAGTCCTATCCCTAATATTTACTAGCAGGAGCTTATAGTCACGGTTGATCTACCCAAGATTATGCATGGCAGTTGAATTAAATAGCTCAAAGTAGTGGGCCTTCAAACCGTTAGTAACAGTCGTCATCGTACCTTGGCTTCAAACGTGCATCACACACACTTAATATGACTGCTGATAACTCTCACAATCTTGGTGAGATATCAACGCGCAGATTACCGGTTTGGGCATGGAGATGCTGAGAAATGTCGATCAGGACCGCATTTTGTGTAGTCTGTCTGCAGAATTCATCCAACCCATCGAAAATAGTCTCAAATCAACCAAAGAGTCACAAAATTTGTAAGGTAAAAGCAAAAAAATGCAGTTGGTTTTATGGTTTATTGTTTTTTCTCTCTTTCCATCCTCTGTCTGCTGTTCCAGCTACATGTTGTTCAGTTGAAACCATGGTTTGTTCCAAGCCAGTGTATTGTATATATATATACCTATAAGTAGCAAGTAGTATCTGGATGGATGAACAAAATTTGCCCGGGAGCACACGACCGGTTTCGCGGTTATTGTCGCTCGTCAGCTATGCGTACCCGATGCTATCTTGTCCAAACATCCACATACTTGTACACTCCGAATTGGTATATCTCACCAAAATTGAATTTGTGGCGTCAGGAGTGTGCACGGAAGATGTTTGGTGAAGTGCTTAGACGGTGTATTGCTGATTTCAAACAATGACGAGATGGTTGTACAGTTTTCCAACTGTTTCCCAGTCGTGAGTTAAACGTTTATATTTCATGGTGAATAAGTTAGTGAAAATAATTAGAAAGTATATCGCGTTCAGTTTACAAAAAATTGTGCCCTGACATTCCCATTTATTTTACGCTCTTTACTCATTCTGGTCAGTCTCACTAACGAACAGTTCCTCTCTCCTCGTACCTAGAATTCTGGGCATGCCTACTAAGCATGTCGTTGCATTTCCCAGTATGAATACTGCCACATTCAAATGCATCCCAGGTACCTAGTAGCCACCCAGCCTTCATTCATTTTACCTCTTCATGCTGACTGAAACACTCAGATAAAAGAATGGGACTGTTATATCACGGAAATTCTTGCTAGGCTTGCCTTTACTGATGGGATTTTGATGAATTGAATTGATTCTGTTCCAAAGTGAGGCCAAGTAGAAAGGAATAAGAAGCCTCATGTACCGTTCAACAGCTATTACCGAGGTGCTACAGGCATATATATGTATACGTGTACATATATATGTATTTATGTATATATATATATACGCATACGTGTAAATGCGGAGTTCGACCAATGTAGATCCGAAGTCGCGGTGAAGACAAAATTGGATATGACAGGTCATAGCGAGCAAGTCCGTCATACGGTCTCAGAATCCGTGTCATGGTACACAGGTAATTTGGTGGAATAAAAATAATAGATCATTATAAAACAAATTAATCGGTCGCCATATTCACAGGTGTAGACTTTTTGTTTCCTGGGCAAAAGCTTCACACATCCCGATTAGTTACGCATTCATCGTCTCCCAGGTTTTCTGTCGAGATTTACAGTATTTCAACATTTCATGCTTATCCTGATGAAGGATGTATGGAACATTGGTTGTATTCAGCCAGGAGAATACAAACCTAGCTACTGTTTTTTTTTTGTTTATTATAGCAGCTCTGTGAACAAAACTGCACTCTGTTTCCCGTACAGCAATTTGCCCCCGCAAATATTTTGACTTTATATGATGTCCGCAGTTGTGAATGATATCAATTAAAGAATTTGTTTGCTTTTAATTACTCATATCATTATGTCATATCAAATTTGTGAAAATCATCCAACTACGAAAATCCTTCGATCTCGACGAGATTTGAGCCCCCCCGGCGTGAACGAAATCCACACGTTTGTCATGCGTGTTCTAGCAGTTGAACCACACCGAGCGGTGTCCGAACATTTCACTCAAATGTCACTAATTGCCCGCCGAAATTGGGCGCGAAGATTTGGCCTCCACCTGGTTTAACTTTGGCAATTTGATTACCGGAACAGCAATGTCCCCGGGGCAATCGACCAGCACCCACTGGTTAGAATTCACGTCGCATATGACTGACATCAGCTAAGGCAATGAAGCAGGACTGCCGAATGAAGCGAATGAGTGGAGAGTGGTACTGAGGCATATATGAGATCTAGATAGAACTGTGGACCAGTATTCCTGGACGATAGAACGAGTAAACTTGAAACCAATCACACACGATTAATGCTCCATAGCTGCTAGGTCGACGATATTCTACGTGTCATCGATGCAAATTCAATAGAAAATTTTTCTAATTTTGCCCACAGAAAAGTTTGCTTTTTGGAAAAAAGAAACGAACTGCAAAATAACCAGTTTGGCCGATGGCTACTTAGCATGGTCAACACCGATTTCCACGGATCGTTCTGATTAAAATCAAGTAAAAACTAATTCGCTATTAGGCTAGAGTCAACAGAATTTGCGCGGATGACACTATAGAAGAAGAAATGGAATTTGTGTTAAAGCTACAGTGAAAAGGAACAAAGGAAGGACGTTGGTATTCCTCTGGTTTTGTCCATTTTAGGTCGTGTTGTGTGTGAACTCCATCGAGGTACCGCTTGCCTATAAGAAATTTGGCACTCAAAGGTGGACGCTGTTATCAGGCAGGTTTTGATTGGGCACCGAATTAGCTGGTGTAAATTTTGTGGTTACATGGAATGGGCTGCCCCTGTTTTGTCCTATGGAATTGACACTTGATTCTGACGCAACCGGTAATGTAAGTGTGGCTTGATTACAAAATATTGTAGGCAGTGTCTTCTTTTGCTGAAGCTGCGCAGCCTGCGTCCTGTCGACTTCCATTGTAGTTTGGTTATCTGATTGTCGCTGCTGGCTGATTCGCTCAGTGTGCTCGCCTCTTGTTGGTTTTTCTGCTTTTGTTCTTTGCCGGTCAGCCAAGCAACCTTTTCGATGATCGTTGTCCCAGTGCATGCCACATTCTGGTTAGCGTTCTAACGGGAATTTAACCAGGTAAACTGGGAGGCCTGTCTATTTTTGTTACAAAGGTGGGATTCAATACTGGTTTATGGGGATAGCTTGGTATCCACTGGCCGACGTTGGTTCGTATAGGGCAAGGCGGGGTGTTAGTGTCAATCAAGCGGGGAATAGCTTTTCCCAAAAAGGACAATGGAGCTGTCATGGACGACGCACTGGAAGATCTGAATAGAACTGTGCTACTTATATTAGACGAAAATTTCCTTTTTCTGAGTCATCATAATGGTCGTCGTGAGCCACCAAGGCCTCGCCAGTTCCATTCCGTAGGTCGTGACACATGTTCCCTGATTTAGCAGTGTCTCGGTTCTCCAAGATGACGGGAGGTTTGAGATCTTGCCTGCCGATCATTGACGGCATCCCTTCACTCTATAAGGTCGATGTGACGGACTGCGTTGTCTAGATTCGTCAAAGATTTGTGTAAAACCCTTTAGGAGCACTTGCAGACAACATGGCTAACACCAGCTGTTCTAAGTTACTCTTATCTTATCTTTCTCAGGCTAACTCGGTTAAATCCCATTCGACTAGAATGCCTAAGACGCGGAGATATGTAACTATGTTTCAGTGGGAGCTGACCCTTTGTTTGGAACTCCCTGAGGTATTAGACTACGCGTCTTGGTGAACATAGAAGCTGGTTTAATCTTTTAAGAATGTCCTTGTTTTTCGAGGACATTCAAGTCCGCCAAGAGATCAAAAGCTTCGCCGACTAGAAGGCTGCAGAATAAGTCCGACTGTCGATTAGGCAAAATTTGAGCACAAAAGCTTGTGTCCGGCGCTTCCATCGAGTGCACTTTTCTCCTATAGCAAGCTTCTTGAGGAGTGAGATGGGCCGAGTGAGTTTGTTGGTCTGTATATTAACGGAAAACCGCTCTAGAATGGACACGAGAGTGAGAACCTTGTCCGAAGATGCCCGTCGTTGTTACGCAATTATCGTACGCAGATTTCAATTGTTTTTGGCATGACAAGGTCATCATTTTCTATTTCTGAAGGCGTAGTCCTCAAACCCTAGTTAGACCTCATACAGCATCTAATCATGGGTTGGGTACCAGATTTGCCATGTGCTTAAAAGAGATATCACAGCAGACACCATGCGTTCTCTTCTATCAGATGCAACTGACATGCCCTTCCAAGTTGCACAGCTCCATGTATACTTCAGATCCAAACCGCTCTTGTGCCTGCGATTAAAAGATGGAGCAACAGATTTTGTGGTCTCTTTTTATGTAAATTCTTTCGCCTGTTCTCGTGGCATGACGATGGTGAATTGCACAACCAGGCCCTTGTTCGAGTGGATCCGTGAGGATCGTCTGGCCTTGCTGGACATTGGGACAACCAAAGCAATCAATGGTACTTTGATATGCTATCATACTGAACGACTGGAAATTGATTGCCGCGTATCAGCTTGCACACTTTCAGGAAGCCTTTCATCCGTACACAAACACCGGAAAAGTAATGGACTGGACTGTCAACATTAAAATTATATTATTCACGCTATCATTGGTTTGATGTACTCATTTTGTCAGAATATTTATTAAAGTTCGCGTTAGTTGTGTCAGACCTTATGTCCCAGTCGAGAAAGACTGAACCAAATTATGAAAACAAATTTGCCGTCCACTGATTACATTTATGAACAGTAGCTTTCTTGTGATATGGCAAATTTTGGCCAGAGTTCGAGGAGCGCGACTCCATTTTTATTCTACTCCGTTTCTCCAGTGATATATCGAACGGTGACAAGTAATGAATTTGCGGAAGATCCTTTTGACACTGTTACCAGTTATAGATTTGTCGCTTGGTTTGTGCTTTCTTCAGAACTGCTAGTCCGGGCGCATGACCCCGAGTCATCCCGGTCACTATACATGAATAAAGAGAGAAAATTTACATTTGTTTAACTTGCTATTCATAGTAATGCCTATAAATCTGCGGTTCTTCTCCAGTGTCTTTGAAAATCGGTTAAATATAGCAAAAGCGGCCCTGTATCGTCTAACTATATTCTTTTACACCCCCCCTAGGTTAATGTTTTCCAACAACCGTCAAGTACTTTTGGGAGATTTCCCGCACATGTTCAACTGACAACCGGTGCAACGTTATTCATCACATTAGCCGATAGATAAACCCAACTGGAAGTGCGTACAGACAGGATTATTCCTTGCCATTAGTATACACAACTGAAGAAATTGCTTGAAATTTGTTAATTAGTACCCCTGAATACAAATCCGTCGAACTGAATAAATGATTTGGCTTATGAGTCCAGTTGATGATTCATCTAAAATCAAAAAAACAAGCATATAGCTGTCATCTTAATGACCTCAACTTGTTTGCTGGTGCACGAGACACCGGTGAGAACATGCCAAAACAAGTATGCATTCTGGTGACAGGCTAGTTAGCCAATGAGTGAGCTACTTTATCACAGGTGTAAAATAATCACACCGAGTACTGTTAGAGAATTATCATTATAATAGACCTAGCAACTGTAAAACGACCAGATCCACCCAGTTCAAAACAGTTCGTGAAAAAAACGATTGCCAAATGTTGCCAGGACGAATATTCCCAATTGTTTTGTTTCTAGTTGGACTGTGTAAGTTACTATGCTTGTCCCACTTACTCATGATGTCCAATCTAATTTTTGCATCCAATGAGGCAGTGAGGTGGGAGCGCTGTTAGTCTTAGTGTTAGACGGTATTAGGTATTGACATTTTCCCTCGACTAATGGTCCGTCAGTCAATCAATGTGACTAAATTCTCATTCAAAACATGTGAGCTGACTTACTGCTGACTCTTTGAACCTGTGAAGGAAAGATATGCATTGCATTTAACTCTTCCTTGTGATTTAGTCTATATCCCCTTAATGATGTTTTACACATGAGTATAACGGAAAAGGCATACCCCATGACCTCTAGGGCCAATTACCTTGGAGAAGAAAATTGGTAGCCACAAGCTTGAAACTTGGAGTGGCTTGGAACCATATGGGATCACAATGGGTCAGACGAGGTAACGAGCCGGGCAACACCTAGTGGCAGTCTACAATCAAGAGTGACAGACCTGGGATTAGGATGTCGGAAATTTTGCCGTGACAGATTCCTGGTCAAAATGATCATTGCCGGTCACATACACAGACGAAACACATATGAAGCTCAGTTATATGTAGGATGCAAATTCCCGGGGATCCAGTTAGTTCTCGGAAAGCTGGAGAAAGGTTTCCTCAGAATAGCAAGACCCATTTTACGGTTATTGTCGCTCGTCAAGTGCGGTTACTCGGATTTCCCTTGTCTTATTGTTTTTCTACTTGGAAATTATTCATAGTTATGTGCCACAGGAATCTTACTTGTGATTTGGACAGATATTTGTGGATTCTGTTAGTTGTGGTGTTCAAAGCAGAATTACATCTAAACATTATTATTGTTTTTCCGTATGTTTTTGTAGCCAACCTATATTTCTACAAGACGGACAGCTAGGGTGAAAGATGAGAAAGTTCTAGTTGGTTGGGAAATGACATAAGACAATCACCTAGCAGAAGGGAAATATATGGTTCGATTCGCGGTCACAGCGTCAACGCTTGATCAATGCTATGCGAGCAGATGTTGTACTTCATGCAATATGAGATATGATCGTCCATGCAGAGTGATGCACAAATAGAAATGTTTGGATCAGTAAACTAGCAAATGAGTGTAAGAAAGGCACTTATGAGTAAACCTCCGGGGACCATTCCAGCAATCTACGTCGACCCATTTGACATAGCAGAATAGTTGAGATTCTTGTGATATTTTTTCAATCCACGAATCATTTAGTTCGCTACTACTGCTGCTGCTATTACTACTACTATTACTATTACTACTAGCCTTGTAAAACAGTAAGCGTCACCCACGGCCGTCGTTTTCGATGCAGACAAATAGCTCAATTAATTCAGAATGATTCGCAGATTGAGCCCTAGGCCGTATACGAAACCCTACTTCAGGGTGACCTATTCGGCTGTTTCGAAAAAACAGTAGCTGCAAATCGATAAAATTCATGCTTCTTTCCTTTAAAATGATAACTTTTCCAAACACATGGAACCTTCTCTCCAATAGCTATCTTGCACACGAATTTTAAATGTTTAAGCTCGTATAATGCTTACCCAACCCTATGTTTATTCAACAATACACATCAGTTATGGGACCACCTAATGCAATGTATCAACTCTAAAAGAAGTTTATTCGATGTACTTTGCTTTAGCTCCGGAATCGGTTAAAGATTTGGCCAAAACAAGCGTCTTTTTTATTGGTGACTTCGGTGCTGTGCCAAACTGGTGACGTTCCGATGGTTTGGCATGTGACCGAATGCTTGGAGTCAAGGCAATTCCCTATGCTCTACTCGAATTTACGACCCTTCGTCAATGTTCACAGAACTGGGAAGTTTAGAGTTTAGAAATTCGACTTATAAAATACTGGAAAATATTCCATTACGGCACTTTAGGACCTTGAGTGGGGACTCTGACAACCGTTTCCTGAAAATATTCGACCAGATAGTTGATTTTCCTTCTATGATCACCGCAAGCGGTAGATGGGTTACACAGAAAGCAAACATTTTGCAACTTTGTTTTTCAACTGATCCATTCGACGTCACTGTGAATGGGACGAATGAAAAACCAAAGCATGAATAATGACAAGAGGGGTTTTCAGAATCCCAGACAAACGGTCACATTTGAAGAGTAGATCGTTCTCGCCGTGCATACAAGAGAAAGTTGCCGGGGTTCCTTTAGACACCTCGATCTCAGATACCATTACCCGTCTCTTGAATGAACTATAACACGATAACCAGGTCGTGGTCACCTTGTGGACACATTGTTATCCTTTTGTTGCCCACTACGACCGGTTGTGTGAAGCATACAAACATCGGTTAAACGTTGTTCAGACTCTCACTGATTCACTCCTTGAATTTGGTGATTTCCTATCGAACAACTACTAGCAGTTGAAAAGAAACCGTGCACTTCTTTAGAATGGACCAGTTTCATGCTTAAGACACTTGGAATGTGCCTTCCTAACATGATTCGTCTTCGCAAAATAACGTTTAGGTAGACGTGATTTAGCTGTCACCCCGTCAGAAACTGGGAAGGAAAAAAATCGTGAGCAGAAGCTATTCGGTACCTAATCGTGTGAGAATATTCACCCGAAGCTTGCTCCTAATTGCTGATAATTCGAGTCTATCCTAAACCGATCGTATTTCTGTGGTCATTAAAGCATGCAGAGATCGTTTAATATTGCTCATAAATGTTTGCAAATAATCGGTACTACTTCCCGTAGTCACTTTTCCCTTTGGTGGCCTAGGGTGCAACTATTGTGCTCCATTGGTTCTTGCACAATGGATACTTTTAACATTATAATCGATCAACTCTCATCAAGAGGCTAACATATGCCCTGAGTAGAGGTGTGTAAGCGGACAGAAACTTCAAGCGCCAAGTGACGCACGCAGAAACAGAATCAAAAATGAACCGGCAGTGTTTCAATTTGTTATCAACTGTTATAGTAAGCTTTGAAGTCAAACGTACACCGGCAGAAGAACACACGCACCTGGTTCATCAAAAATCTTCGATTTCATTGCTTTCTTTCGTCCAGGTGAAACCATCCAAGCGCAGATCTTGTCTTTCAAAAGGGTACATTAAACGCCAACATCAGACAAATCGTTCACTCTGCAGATTTTCACTACTTGTTTAGCACACGATTACGACGAGAAAGGCATGTGTCAGTGAAACTATGGCCTATTACAGGGGAAAGAGAGAGTTGAACTGGTAATCATGAAAATGAAACGAAAAAATGCAATATCTGTCCACGTAAGGTCGAGATCGGTCAGACGTCTTAAGCAGTCGAGCGATAACCTATTGTCGTCCATGACAAAAGTGATTGTCCGAAGGCATGCTTGAACCGGAGAAATCTTTGGGCCAATGGGTATTTGATCCAGTTGACGGTCGTCGGTTGTGCTCAAATGGACGAACAAGTGCATTTGTTTATACCCGTTCTCGGTCAGGTTTATCAGTGGTCGGTTTCTTATTGTTTGTTGTATCAATCACGCTTTTCGTGCCTTTCATGGATCGTCTACCAAATTGCATTTTTCATCCCATAATACTATGTAACGCATTTTTTGGTCGTTTTGCCTTACAGGGATAGAAAGAGAGGGAGCAAACTCGAGTGCTTGAATGGTCTTTCGCATTTTTTATTTGGGGCAAATCGATTGCCAATGAAATATGGGCTAAAAAACGACGGACGTGGTTCAGTTTATCACCATATGACGAAAGCGACAAACGATGCTTGAAAGTTACTGTTTGTCATGACGAGTAACCGGTATAAATGCGTGGAATTCGCGCGTTACAGAAAAAGCAAGCACAACGAAATTGGACAAAATTCACGTGTCAGCGAATGGTCAAGTTAAACAGAAGTTTAGTCAGTTAGAGGTTGCCTGCATCACTGTTGGCGGTAATATAAAATACTCAACCGGAATAATAAAATAACAATAAAGCAATAACTGCTGCTTACTTGTCCCTTCGTAACTTCATAGAGCGCAGGCAAGCCTTCAGTGAGCAAGGAAGGTAGACTGGAGTTGTGTGGAGTGGCGCATATTTTTTGGTACGACTCATTTTTGTAAGATTGTTAAAAGAGACTATGCAGAGACTGAAATCACTCAAATTTGCCTAGAAATGAAAAAAATAATTGGTAATCTAATAAACTCATCCAGAAATCAATTCTGACTTACCGCATTTTATTATTTGAAGATTTTTTGCTCGGTGGACGAACGAGTCATGCAGGGGGAGTTTGGCATGTTTCAAGTAAATTTTTACCACGTGATTTGTTTGTTGATTCGAAGAGAGATAATACTGTTTCATTGAAAATTGTGCAAAAAATTTGGCCGTGTTCTAAAAATGGTGACGCAATTGTTAGGTCACTAGGAAGGGGATATTTGACGGTAACGCGGATCATTAACCATTGAAACGGAAACATTCGTGGGATTCCTCAAACAGTAGGAAATAGTGGGCATTCACGACAGGACTTCCGACAGAAATCATAGTTTTGCTTATCATGTTCGGAGCAATGTGTGTTGGTTTTGAAGGGGAAACCCGGTGGTTTTAAATCGGGGAATAACTTTATGTCATATGAAATTCCACTATACATTCTCTTCTGTGCTGTGCGGTTGAAGTATTTCATGAAATCCCAGCCTAGAAAGTCACGTGTCTAATGTGTCACCTTGAACATAGGGACCTGGTTGCATATCAATCAAAGAAATCACCACAATTCGCACCACGCATACGCAAATGTAACAGAAAATGAGTGACGAATGAACCGCAAGGAATTCATTTGTGACAGCATTGGGTTCTTTGATTTTTCACGCAGCAAAGACAAGAAACTTCAAGTGATTAAGAAATGAGAACGCGCTATAGTATACAGAAGTCATTGCTGAATTAGTTGTAACAAGCTCATTTAGCAAAAACCGGCGTTTCTGCAAATCGGGCTAGTTGTTTTGTAATTCTCCCAGTGTATATTTCAGACATTCTGGCTTTTTCCCTTGGAATATACTAAAGTCACCTTTTGAGTAAGATTTCCAGTTAATTTCAACAGTCACCCAGAAAGCATTTGCCCATTTGTCTATCGCGATTGTTTATTCTAATTTATTTGGTAAAACTATGATTTGTCTTCTCATCCCAGATGGATCAATGAACCACCCGCCATATCCAGTTTCAGGTGAGTTACGTCGTTTTCCAATTCCCGGCGTCCATGCTTTTGGATTTGCGCTCTTCTGGGCATTCGACACTAGAAAATTTCTGTCGATATAACTTTTAGAAGGACAGTATAACGTGAAACTTGTAATATCTAACTGCATGCGGCCATACTGTGTTCGATTTATGTACTCATCAGTATCTCAGGCAGATAAAGTACATTTGCTGTGTTTAGCGATATTCAACAGGCTTTTCTCAGAAACAGATTGTGCGAATAAACTGGACCACCGATGAAGCTGCTTTCGGTAGCGGTATAAGTCCAGTAGTTTGCTAAGCAGCCAGGTATTAGAGTGCGCTTGGTAACCGGAAGGTAGTACATTTTTTACTAGACAGACAACGGCATTATACCTTTCCATCCATTTTACGAGCTGTTCTTTTAGTAGTCCGTCGACACCAACCTTGAGCTGGTTCGCACCGTCTGAACCAGTGTTTCAATCGTCTAGTTAGGGATATATGCTTGGTGAACGTGGACCCCGAAAAAAATAGTGAATGAACTTCCCCACTGATTCCAAGTTTTTAGTCGGTCACTCTATTAATAAACTGATTGCTTTAGATAGTCGAGTTTAAGGTTTACTTGTACATTATAAAATGTCCTGTGAAAAAACGGCACACCATGACTTGCCCGTTTCAACAATCACTTCGAAAAGGGGTTCACAGTACCTTTGAATGCGATTGTCAAATATTAATTTGCCTGATAACTGTGTTTAAATGAAACGATACAGGAAGACTGATATGTAAATACCAGAAATCAATATTATCACTAGTCCGGCTGACGGTTTTCGAAGCCTTGAAATTTCTGATCGTGTTGTTTAGCTCACTGACACTTCATCACCAGCCGTGGTGACTAGGTCCGTGCGTTGTTACTTTTCCAACCCAAATCGCGGTATGGAAGTTCTGGTATTTTTTACCACCGATCATATTCGTGTACTGCAACCAGCGTCGTATCCGCACGAAGTTTAACTGCTACTTTTGGACAATTTTCTATATATAATAGACTCAGAAATTCCTGGAAAAAATTGTACCAAATTTCATTCTTGTCGCGACATATACAACTTCTTCGTAGCAAACCTATGTGAGCAGATCAAACATGAATTCGCACATTCGACAAATTGGAAAATGGAATTACATTTCCCACCGGACAGAGTGTGCGGTGCATCACTCGACAATTTCGGCGCACTTTCCAAACGCCTTGTCATTTGGAATTCAGTCAACAGATATTTGTCTTTTGAACAAATGTCTCAAACCCCGAACTCGGTTAAAAATACTGTGAGGCCTAACAATGTTTGCTCACTGTGGACAATGATAAACGAAGAACTATGCGTTTTCTAGTTTTAATCCGGACCCTACAACAACTCTCGATTGGCTGAATCATATTGACCTCGATCGCGTGACTAAGTTTACTGGTCATTCGGTCATAAACCGAGTACAAAACCCTAAGTAAAATTCAGATACATGAGCGCAAATGCCAACATCCATGAATTCTCACTGGGGACTGAGTCATGGACAGCAGAAAGAGATCGAAGTGATTTAGCCCACTGTACCAACAAGTGTTGGGTTGCAATACCTGGTCGGGGCCAGTCTCTCGCTGCAATTACAATTACAATGGATTACGGTAATACGCACAAGACGAAGTATAGCAACCAGGCAGACAAATAAAAAAACATGAAGGCCGAGAGATGGAAACCAAACTGACACTTTGTTTAGCACGAAAACGATCATTTATGCGACTTAATTGGAACATTTGGGTTGCACACGTTGAATCATTTCTCGGTCAGATTGTACCATTTACCTAATGCCAGGTGCGATATATGTTCGAGTCCCGCCTCTTTCCACGAAAGGACTCGAAGTGTATTCTTACTTATTAGTGATTAGTGACGAAACTTATGCCAATGCTATTCGAGTCTCTTTAATAACTATTCACAGGTTCCATTGTACTAAAGTGATGTGGTGTATGTTCAACCCTCATAGGACATTTTTTATTACCTCAGTCCCATCAGACAGGCCAACGGTAAATGTGTAGGATAAACAAATGATGCTTCATCGTTAGACCGTGATCTGTCTTGTGAAACGCATACGAACTAGGGGAACACACAAACAAACGAATTTATAACTAAGCCCAGAATCAAAGTGAAACTGATTTAGTCTGTGGATCCTTATGCTTGCACTCTACTGATTGGTGTTCGCCATCAAGTTACTTGAGTTTAAGAAGTCTGACTTTGAGGAGGCTCGCTTGTACTCGACCACTATGTACTAGTACCGCTGGCCACTCTTAGTGCTGGATACAAGTTTCAGTTTACTAATAATCATTAAATACTTCGTGTTCAGTTTTCACATCGGTGGAAACAACCGAGTATTTTACTATTTTGGTTTACTATCCATGCAAATATCACCTTTAGTTTCGTAATACGACGAAAGTAATATCATCAAGCTGCTGTTTACATTAATTTGGGGTGGAGGTCGATTTATAACCCACCACAGCTGATTCAACGTCAGTGCCTATAACTGACTAGAGGAAGCTTGTTTTTCAGTCTCACTGCTCATTTGTCTAGTCTGTTTTGATTAGGCTTGATCGTAGTCATGTCCCATTGTTCCCTGCTTGACCGTCTTGTCATGTTGTCTTTTTGTTTGTTGTTTTATCATTCATAATCGTGTGTAACAATCGGCATCAAATAGCAAAATGTAACGGAAGACCACATCATGTATACCTTTCTCACTGTAAATGGTACTTTACCACGGGCATTGTTCTCGCACATTACAAACAAAGAATATTTACTGTGGTTAATATTTGAAAATGTCCGCAAAGTTGAACAAGATCTCTAATGTTTACAGAACATATTCAGGTACCATTCGAGATATTAATATTCCTTGCTTGTATATCCACCGTAATTAGTTCAGGATGAACTTTTGGCACCCCTTATTGAACCTCGCAGTAACCGATTCTATATCGGATGATATGCAGTAAATTGCTGTAAGGCAAACAATATGTAGTAATCTTAGCACTTTCAGTCGTTCTCCACTTTCATAAAGTGCTATCCGTCTTTCCTCAAGTTATTTCGCTTTTGGTGTCCTCTAAGCACGTTGCCCGAGTAGTTCACATTCTGGTCGAGCACACATCTGTGAGCCAGTATTTTCCGTTCATTCGAACCACATTCGGAGCAATCGTAACACAATCACGAATTGAAACAGACCCTTCACTGACGTGGTACACTCAGGCATGCAGTGATTTTTCAAGTTCCGAATAAGCCCTCTCTGATCGCAAATGTAAGATGGACACGTAGTCAATTTATATCTGTTCGATTTACCTCAGTTTCACTTTCATACTTTCAGTGATACAGATTTAGTATCAATGCTTATTCCAAGTAAGCTGTAGTCAGATGTCATTTTTTGATCCAATGTTTATTTGAACCGAAAACCATATTGCACGCAAACACATTTACTTAATTGTTTAGTTATTTAGGTAGAAAAAGAGAAGCTAGATGTCACTGCTTACTAGTCCATACTTTATCAGTTTGCGCTGAGTGTGGAATGATACTAGCAGAAGTTTGCCGAGTCTTTCCTCGAAAGGGGCTAGCTACCAAAAACTGTTTGCTTCATTAAGTTGAAATGCTCCTCATTTCGTCTTTTTATTCGTATAACCATTTCGCCATTCAGCAGCCTTGCACTATTTGTACAACCATCCAACACTCAGCATGAAGGAAAGACAATAGTTGGATTGCATTTCCTTTCTGTTCCGCTGATGATGATGATGCGGCATTCCAAGTTGGACAGAGGAAGAAAATCGAATGTCACGGTTTTTTCTAGACAATTAAACACTTCGTCGAATAGATGTTCACTTGAAATTCCACCAACCCCTGTCCCTGTACGATGCGGACACGAATGGAATGACAGTAATCGTGAAGAAATTCATCGACGAAAATCTTCCAAAGAATCTTCATCTGATTCATCGTCTGAACAGATCATTTCAAATGTTTTAACTGAGGCGCTAGGACCAATCTGTCGTGCAGTTCTCGTTTAAAAGGCTGACAGCAAACTATAGGAGTACATAGTGTTGAAGGTCCAACTAACCCTCTAACTCCGGCGTTTTATTTTGTGAGCAGTACGTGGACCGGAATAAAGAGTGTTCCTCGATGAAAAGTTCCGTTGGGCATTTGAAGTTCAGTTTTGGAAAGCTATTTCTTTTTTCTTTAACCGGTGAAATATGATGTCGACAAGTTGTAATGGTTACAACTAATGACATGAACCGGTAAAAATAAATACATTTTCTCCCGGATTCTAATCCAGCTAGTCGAATTAAAAATACGTGTTCCTCAACTTGGAACGAAGGAACGCAGAAACGACGTTTCCTATCTTATACATAATATGATTTGTTGGGTTTAATCGTAGACGGCTTGATTTTTCTTCGACAAACGAGGCTTGCTTTTACATGACCAATACTTTGTGCAAATTCTTTTTGAGCCGAGCTGTCACCAAAGAAACGTAATTTGAAAGTTGCATAGGTGCAACAATCCGACGAGGATTTCAAGAAGCGCAACACAATGAAAGGTACGTCTACCGAGATAGTTAAAAAACAGTTACAGAAATGTTCTCTGAAATACTGTTACCTCGGCTACCTAAGGTGAATGCTCCGCTTTTAAAGCCGACCGTCAGAATCTACATAAACTTTGGGTGAAATAAAATCGATAGAGCTAACGCTTTGTTCCGGATGACTGAATTTACTTTATGGACCCTATTTCTGTCCAAAGACTAGCAAGGCAATCGCAGTTGGTTCAACAGTATCTGTAACAAGTGCTCCAAAACCTCACTCGGATTCCCCTCTCCGACAGTACCTGGGAGGATTTCACCACTGGACATTCTTCTACTGCTTTGAAAGAAGCATGAGCAAAGTTGCCGACAGATTATTGGTTAAAAGCACCACGCTGATAGCAACCCCGATTACCCTGACTACAAGAAGAGAATAAATGACATTTCTAAACTGTTTTGCAAGTGGATTGGTGCACAACCTACCCTACCAAATTCAAGGTCAGTTCGTTTGACCTTATATCACTTTGTAGCCTCTGTGTTTGGCTACGGTTCAGTGGTAATTTACTCTTGCCTTCATGCTCAACCATCATCCAGGTTTTTAGTTTATGTCAGTCGCTTCTGATCCAAACTTTGTCGGTCACAAGCCTTCCTGTTTACCTGTATTCCCAATTCCAGCAGCTCTTATACTGAAAGGTTATGTTTATCATCCTAGGCTTACTTGACGCAATACTACTCGCATTTGTTTTTTGCTGAGCGTGTTTGGATACTAGCGGCTAGCGTGGACAAAAGCGAAACCTACATCTATTGATACCAAGTGGTAAACTGGCACGAATAAAGGAAAACGGTTTATATGTATCACCTAGAACTACACGATTTTTTTTCTGGTTCATTCTAACAATAGTAACTATCAATGCACATTTATTCATCATTGTTCAAATCAATTTTTTCCAATAATAACTCGTGTTTACTCTGGATCACACAAGTTCAGGTTAAGGCCCTCTCTGTGCACCATTTCACAGTGGTTAATCGTGTTGGTCGCGGAGATCATACTAAACAAACTGAATTCACTTTGAATCAGTATACCATAGAAAATGATCGAATGGTGCTTCTTCGCTATACTTGTTCTAGTTGGGCCGAGTGATAAACAATGTCTTGTGAAAACAGACAGTCAAACGATCGGATATGTGATTAGCCAGTGACGACTCAGAATGAAACCTGGACTGAGGCTCTCGTGTCAGGTCCTCTCGGTGGAACATAGGTTAGGGAGTCTCGGACACGATGAGTTGATTAGACCACGGTTTAATGAAGATGAGTATATTTGGCCTAGTCGACTGACTGCCACGTTAATTGCGGAGTTGATGAACAAAGACAATTAAGGTTCACCCGTTATACGACATGGGAATATCCAAGGAAACAAAATCAATCGTTCGACAAGCAACTATGACTAGCGGTTCGTAAAGAGTATAACCGATTCAAGCACTGAAACGTTCCACTTGGATTGATGTTGCAAAAGCAAGAGATGCTGGAAACCTTAAAAGATCGAACCAGTAGAAGACAACGTGGGAGAGGCAGACAGGGTTTGGCGATCCTTAGGATAAACCAACTTTTAGTAACCAAATCGGATTAAAACGAGACTGCCTTCCGGACTGGTTTGAGTTAGTCTGATTTATTCGTCCATGAGTGGGCAAAACAGGACCTGGGTTAGCTCCATTAGTTTACTGCAGTATCCGGTCTTATCATATTTGGTCTTGACGACATGCGCCACTGGCTAATCTGTTCCTTTCTATTGGCCCTTTCAAGTGTATCCAGCCATCTTCCCATTTCCGGTCAATCGACATTTGCTTCGAGAATGGAACACTTCTTAAACCGTTGAAAACTTCACCTCATCTGGCCTTCATCATCTTGGCCCTGATGGGCTACCCATGCAAACCTTCCTTTGTCTTCTTCCCCACAAAGTACACATTGAGGAAAAGCTGATGAACAAAATCAGTGCCGAAACTTACCGAGACAGTGGTGGCGAGGATGAATCTACGGACGATTTCGAGCAATCAGCTTGCGGATCGCAAGTTGCACGATATCCCGCCGAATCACGAGGGTTGTATCCGTATTGGAATGATTAGTTTGTGCCAAGTATTTTATTTTGTCCAACTGCCTTTTACTGCTCCTCTGTGACTATATCTTGGGGTATGCTACATGTTGAACTTGATCTGCCAAACGATGGCCTCCATACGATAAATAAAGTTTTAAAAATATTTGTTCTTTGTTCCAATTATGACCTTCGTTAAAGTTTGCACTTGAAATGTTGTCTGGTAGAAGTGACCTACTGAACGTCTACTGCGGAAGAACTTCTCTGTTAGAAAGCGAAAATACTATCGCCGACTTAACAGTGCTTGACAGTGTTCGGTGGCAGGAGATTTAATTTATCTTCTCCAACCATTCGCCCTCAACTTGAAGACGTTCATCTAGTGTGGAGTGATCTGTAGCCTGTAAAATCTAGTGACGGATATGGACACCAGAAGCACCTAATGTTGATGTTCGATCAACCGTGAAATATCAGCCCGAATAGACTAATAGCTATGCCGATCGATTTGAAATCGTTCGTCTCAGGTTCGTGCCCCGTGTGGGAATAAGTTAATCCATGGCTGATGATTCGCAATGAGGACGAAACAGGTGTACAGTGCTTCCCTTAATTTCAAAGGCAAGTTCGATGTTGACAAATAACTAGGGAAAGTGAATTCTAACAAACCAAGGGCTAAATCAACCGAAATTCTCACGCACATTTGGCCATCAACCAAAATAGTTGTACGAATTGCCTTTTCTATATATATTTCAACGACAACATGTTGTGTGTAAAGTTGGCAAGTCGTTGAAAATATTAACAAGGGGTACAATGGAAATATAGATGCACCCAAATAGAATTGCAACCATTTAATTGAATAAACGATGGAAATCACGTGTTTGTACCAAAAAGCAAGAATATCAGCGGTGGAATTACCAAAGTGACAGACCGGAATGTTCGACATTCACGAGTGGGATGGAGATAACAACACTCGTAATATAAAATTGTTTCCGAAATAGCTAAATAAGCTTCCATGAAAAATAACGAGACCTTGAGCTTCACAGCGATCAAATGATTTTATTCAACAATAAACTGTCATCCCATAAACATTCACTACTAAATTCAGACATGAAGTTATTCTCTCATTATTTAGACAAAAGCAATATTCCCAGCGGTAGGGAACCAAAGAACTAGACTGTTCTTTTTACTGACAAATTCTCGTTTTCACTGCATTGAATTTCTACCCGTTTTTCTTCTTATCTAGAAAGTCTGTCGATAAAAATTGATTTTTCAACTTAAATTATCGGAACAACCTTACCTTTGACAAAAGTCAACTGCCTATACCAAAGGTACCATATCATGAATGGTCTTCACCGTTGGACCGTTTCGTTCCTTCTACAGGCCGTTTTACTCGGTTTACTGGATTTTTCGTCTGGGTGAAGATGGTACGCAAATCACCAAATCACGAGAGTCAAAAGGGTTTGATAAAAACGATAGTAACTTTCAAAAAATTACTTTTACTACTCTTCGAGTGGATCAATGTACAATCCGCCGAATCTGGTTCAAGGTCACTATTCTTGAAGCGCTATTGGTTAGCTGCTGCTTGTTCGCATCTGCCAGCAGTTGTTTTGTTCGTATTTGCTACTGTCGATTTAAGCTACTTTGGTCCGTTTCATTTTCTTCCAGTGCAAACGTACTTCAAATTAAATCGTGCTTGCCGTAACTAATGGCAGACGCGTCAGAGCATACAATGGGACATCTTTATTGTTTCGACTGCCCAACATCGGATCAGTATTCATTACCCAACTGATGAGTAGGTGATGAGAACAAACTGATTGTCCCGGTAATTTGCTAGGTAGACAGCAAATTTCGCTAAATTACCTGCCGTCAGGCAAGTCACCATTTCGGATAATCTCTTCGTCCACAGGTTCCGGATCAATGTGCTTTTCAAGTGAGCAACAATATGCAATTTCATGCTTAAAGCTACACTTATTCTCGGCATAAAATTTCATTTTCTCGCAGTATTAAAACATTTTTTCGTTGAAATTAATAATAAGTTTCCTCAAGATAAATGACAACCAATGGCGGGCCCTTATCTTCCCGTGTGTCGAGCTGTCCACTGGCGAATGAATGATTAAACTTGTTCCTCGATTCCGTTCATCTATGAGTGACCGTAAATTGTTATCTATTGATATGGTTTATTGTGTTGTGCAATAATATCATCTTAAACGATCAGTACGAAGCTTTCTGCCGGAAGAAGTGGTGGGAAACTTCGTCTCAACAATGACCGGTCAGGTGGAATGGCTCTCAGTATGATGTGTACCGAATTAGCCCTTTGCTTGTCAATCGCTGGCACGATAACTTTGACTTATTCCGTCTGACATGTACCGTAGGAATCGGCAAAGCACCGCGAACGTTTGCTAGAAAAATTATAACAAATTCACTCTCAGTGTTCTTCATACTAATCATATTAATACAGTTTACTATTGGTGCGGACCGGTTCCTTTTGTTCTCACCCTTTCTGAGATATTGCTGTTTGGCTTTTATTTTGTCAATTTTCAACGGATTTCCCAAAATGATTCAAACCCACGTCGAAACGAAATAGGTTTCATATTTCTGTCTGTCTGTTTGTCTGTAAGACTTCAGGAGTTTTCTTTTGATATTGACTCACTCTTTATCAGTGTTCCAACTAGCTGGCTGGAGACACTAAAGGATATGGTAGTGAACAGTGAACAGTGGCTATCGTGCTGTCATTTTCTATCGAATCAGAATGATTGAAAGCAGGTGCGTTTGTACAGTTAGACTGTGCTCCGTGTGTTGGCTACAGCGGCTCCTTATCTTTTCCCGCCTGTGTAGGTCCACTCCCTGTTCCCCTTTGATATTCACTCTTTTTATAGAAGCGTGCAACTCTGGGGAAAGGCAGCGGTCAGTGAAACTTGTCTTTCTGCTTAACGCTAAACGATTATGATGATCTTTTATCTTTTTACTTCGTTTATTAATGAAACAACAATGTACATCAATTTCTAGGAAGCGGACCGCGGCCAGCAGAGGGCTGCCGACTGGGGAAGTTGGCCGGCTTTGGGAGGATTCGAACTCGCGACCTTCACATCCAAACGCCACGACTTTATCCGTTTGGCCACCGCCGGCCTTAAGTAAAACAGCAGATGTCTTGCGACAGTCTTCACATTAAACCTCACAAGTTTCATTCTACTGAAATCTTAAGTTTTATCCTTATTGAGCAGTTATGCAAACAGACTGTAATTGATAGCCCTTGTGGACTCACATTAGCAGATATCTTTCTTGGCACGATTGAAAGACGAATGTGGCATCAAGTTGCTCGCTTCATTACCCATAAGGGTTGCACGGATCAGTGTTTACTTTTTGTTTGTGAGTAGTACTGATCAGCCACTCATTTTTTTCGGTCGCATACGGGAAGTAAAACTGACACCCGTCTGGCCTTCCCAGACAATCTGATGGCTTTACGCGTAGATGGAACGATACAAAAGAGAGCGCAAAACAAAGCAAGTTAGATTGTTCAATAAGTTCAGTTTTCTAGCTCTGAACCAGTTGCATGCAAACGGGGTCTACCAAAACATTTATCTATAGCCTCCAAATTATGGGGAACATAGATAAGGTGCATTCACAGGAAAGGTTCCTGACAAAGATCCTCACGATTAGCAGGTACCCTGATAAGTTTGGCAATTTTGAGAAAAAGGACGACCAAAAGCAACTCCAGTAAGCATAGGGGACAAAAGCTGAGCCATAATCCTCCTACTATTTAAGGGTAATGGTCTATTCAGCCGATTTGACCAGAACTTTAGGTGTGCGTCAAAACATCCTTATCGATCAGTCTAAAATAATATCTGAAGCACAGCCAATGGAATGGATTTCAGCATGGAATAGGCAAAAGTGCTCGACCTAAGCACCTTCGATATAACATGCTGTTTAGACACAGGACAGAACAGATGGTCGTACTGGCTAATGGTTGGAAGTGTTTATGCCTAAATGGTTGCTAAAACGTGCTTTATTACTCGTCGGAACAGAAAAGAAAGGAAGAATATTCGACCTTGTTGATCGAGAAACAATTTGTGACCGTCATTAATCGGAGTGACCCCGACCGAGATTTCCGTAACTCATGGCTATCATCCTTCTCCTGGGTTTTATCAACCAGTAAGGCGAAGGGCCTACTATGTGCGATAAAAATGTTAACTCAAATAGTGTGCTTGGCCTGTCATATTTTATCGACACTGTCCCTCCTTCATGTCTCATGCCAGCGTCAATTAACATGTTTACGTGAACGATTCCGTGGATTAGAAAAGAACCGCTGGCATCTAACAACCTGTCTTCTGTGCATCTTATTCAAGCTTGTATCTGTTTGCAGACAAACAATCCCCACTGTAGCGCACATGATCAGAAGCTACTACGCACGATAGACCGCGCTCCAGATTCACATGAACCAGGCTGCAATACATTATGCGGGTAAAACTTCCAAATACTGACGATACAATTCATTATGATGTACTCAGGCGGTGCTTTGCTCACCAACCGTATCCTCAACGGGTCTTCAGTGCCCATACAAACAAGGTTAAGAAGTGAAACGGCCTCCGCATTCAGCCATGAAAAAGTAATAAACGGACAATACCCTCATGTCGCAGGTGTTTCCAAGTTGACCTAACACAGATGCGATGAAATTTGTGCACGCCAAATGGCAAGTTGAAAACCCCCTTTCGGGGAAAATTTGGTCCAAAGCGTCTATTTCCATGCGAACTGGGAGCTGAATTAGTCTTCTAACCTTTGATCAGAGTTTCTGAACATTCATTGTTTGTATTTTGCCTTATATTCGTATGAACAAAGTACTTCTGGAATCGGTCACACAAGCATTTCAAATCTATCATTCAATCATAGTTCGGTGGCTCGGTAAACAGCCCTTCAAACCCGGTTCCAAGTAAGTGTGCTCATAATTTTTCGGGTGCATATCTGCTTCTGAGGAGTCACTAGGGAAACCCGATTTTTTGCCTGAAGTGGCTGTGAACATTACGATTGCTGTCATTGATTTCCGTCTGCTTTAACCTGTCGCAACAAACTTTCACGGAATTGATTCACAGACTAGGCAACAGATCGATCGGATCGAGCGCGCTCACGTATCCACGTTCACACGACTGCACTTTCAGACCCCATCCAACTGATGCATATATTGCAACGGCCCTTACCCGGACTGTCATACTGTACTGCTTTACTTTGCATTCCGAATCACGTACGGTTTCTGCACTAACCTCTGCGCTTACATTACCACGAACACTGATTTTATTCTCATTTCTTAGGTTCATGATCAATGCCCCGTCTGAGGAACTCTAATGTTTACACTTCGTCTTCCCATCAATTTGGTTGCCAGATAACACGTATCCTATGAGATTAGTCTTGATAGTTCATCCATTGTTTTACGGTGAAGAACAACGGCCGAATTGAAACTTCCGCTGTTCGCATTTCTACTTCAGACGAAACCAGTACGAAACCAGGTGAGCCGTTACAGTACACCCGTTTTTAGAGGCAGAGGTCGAAACGTTATTGCCTGCAACTTTTACAAAAGACGGAAACATTCACACTGTGCATAAATTCTCCGGCTTCGAAGTAAAACACTTTGACATGAAATTCTGGTTGTTTGGCTACTCGAAAAATCAATTCCATTGTGTCTTAAACAAACAGTTGAAAACTAGTCGTCTGAGCGACTATCGGTTAATTCTCTAGCTGGCCTAGTCGGCATTTGAATTCGACTTTTGGATATTTCTGGTCAATTTACGAGGTCCCGAACTCCACAAATAGTATTTTTCCAAATGTGTCAAACATGCTTTCTAGTAACGATGACTCTAACTGCACTTCCTGAAATTCTGAATAAGAAACACATCATGTATGACACGTGACGCACTGGTGACCAACTGCATTTAACTGCACTGTCTAGGCGAAGTAGACCGAATCTCTAATTTCGATAGGAAAGAGTAAACGATCTGCATGCAGTGCCAAAGGACCAAAAGAGTGCAACCGGTGTGTGTCTCTCAGGAAATAGGAAACGGAGAAATAGAAAACCTTTGCAACGGGGAGTTCAATCAGGTTGTCCTAGCCGGTCCAAGGCTTGTTGTAATTCAGATACATCATGCTGCACAACTCCAAGTCTCGTTCGTAACTTTTCCTTTTCTCTCTTGCATTAGAACGAGACTAGAAGGATACGGAAAGTACCATTTTCACTACTACTCTTGCTTCATACATACTATGAAAAGTTACAGGAAACTAGTCCGGGCCGCTGAAGAAAAGCACCATGCAATTATTTCATTAGGATTTCCAACCCCCATTTACAAAAGAAGAAGTGCATGCTACATTTGTCGTATTCACCAATTGGTTGTACTTTGAAAAAGTAGCAAACTTATGCACACCGTTGGACTTACCTCCCGTGGATTGATTTAGTTCTTGGTGGTTATGTACTTCCAGGTTGCACACGACAGACCCAATCTGACGGGCCCATAAGTACATGGAGTCGATGAAAAGCGTGGACACACATCCACAAGTACACCGTTATACTGGCACACATACTCATACATACACACGTACACATACACAGATGTACTTACCGTAGTCCATAAGGTGTGCTCATGTTTGGTCAAACGATCACGTAACGAGAGGCCTCATAATCATCTCAACTTTCATGCCCAGTTGAGTTAGAACGTACGATAAATAAAAAACCTTTGTACCTGATATGGTCTACACCTACCACAATCGCATCTACCAATCTATTCACGTTCTACGAAATACTAAAAGTGACATGTTTAATCTAATATTATTTCCATGAATGGTTATTTTAAATCGACTACTGATCGAAGAGTTTTTTCTTCCGGTATACGCAATTCGTAGAGTGGTGAAAAACGCTGATCATCAGTGGCTGAATTTCATCTCCCTTGAGTCACAGCGATCCAAAAGACATTTGCTGAGTGAACTAAAATGAACATATAAGATGGGAAATCAGTCCAAATGATGTACACTGTTTTTCATGTACAACAGCATAAGTCGATTTCAAAGTTTGCTTGATCCGTTGATGAAACGTTTGCCCATTGACCGTATCGACACTGTTAACCATATATTCTTTCTCATACAGGTGTATGCATTAGCAATTTGTCATATGCAGTTCAGGGTTAATTGGAGTTGCGAATTCCCAATTCTGAGGAAGCGAAGAACTAACATGGAATATTGCAACCGAGCAGGGACAAATATGTTCAAATAATACATGTTCATGCACCCTAATATCTGATATTTGATATATGGGATCAGCACGCATGTCATGCACGCAAATAACACGAACGACTGGATGTTGTCTTTGACATTTAGGTGATTAGGTCAGCATGCACACACGGTGGAAGAATAAAAATGCGTAACGAGCAGAGCGCCAATGTGGACGGACTGCACAGTTCAGTGCAACTTTGGCTTCATGAAGCGAATTGGAAGCTCGATTCCAGCTATCGAGCAAGTGTGATTTCCCGGTGGTGATTTCAGGCGTTGCATTTCTGACCAGATGTCAACTTTTATTTGTCCACAAACCGCTTGCCCGTGAATCGGATTAGGGGTAGGTTTGAATATCAAACCAGGCCTCGAAAAACTGCTATTAGTTCATGATTCGCGAGCATCAATACTACATCGTTCAGGCCCCCGATTTAAATAGAGTATCATTATTGCATGCATACAAGACGCCCATGGTTTTGTTTATTCGTTGTCCAGCCTTGGAAGCTTGCCGAAAAACGTCTAAGGTTTAAGAGAAAATTCACTAGACACAAAGGAAAACTGATTTAAAAATCAATATTAATATTAGGTTTTATATTTCTAGAGCTGTCTACACCATTTGGACTCAGCAAAATTTCTCAAAACTTATCGTGATATTGTTCTGTTGTGTCTAACGTATGCAAGGCAACACAAGAATCCATTCAAATGCCTGCATTGCCTGGTACGCGTAAAAGCCTAACTTGAGAGAAAGACCGTGTTTATTAAATTTCTGGTCACCGAATTTTGGTGTTTAGGTCGCAGACGGTTCATCGGCAATGCAGGTGACGTTGTCAGTACTTGCGCCAAATCAAGCTAAGCATAATATTTTTGGTGTCTGTCATTGCGGTCAGATGGAATTTTTACGAGTCGGTTTGCATTGAGTTGTTACGAAAGCAGTCAATTTGAATTCTGCAAAGTTCCAAATCAGAATTTACACACATGACACGTTAGTTTCGTTTTAGTTGTCGTAACCTGACCACCTCATCCAAGGTGGTCTTATTGCAGAACATTTTCCACAACTATTTTGCAAATTGGGTGTGTCGTCAGATGAGCTCACCAGGACAGCCGTTAGCTTTCTCGCGCCTGTATATGTTCTCTCCTGTGCCCGTGTTAACCAAGGTCTATTTATTGTCATCTTCCTACATCTAGCTAGAAATAGCAAACAGATAAAAGATCGCCTAGGTTAATTAGATTTTTGTCACCATATACAGATTTCCTAGATTTATGGTGTTGCTACACTAACTTTTATATTTTTAACGTCTACTTCCATTGTTATTGAAATAACAATGTTGCTCATTTTCAGAAAGACGGCCAACAGAGGACTGCCAAGTGGGGAAGTTGACCGGCAGTGGGAGGATTCAAACCCGCACCCTTCATACCCAAACGGCACGAGCCTATCGGGTTGGGCATTACCAAAATTGGCGTTGGATAAATGCTTTTCAAATCCGTATCTGATACCCTCGACTTTGTTTGTCGTGTTTTAGCAGCTGACTGTTCTGTAGAAACCCCCGACTCTCTTCTCGCAGTCGAGACCGTGATTGAAGCAGACACACATTTTATGGAATTATTCATCGCATGGTATCAATCCTGAACTCACTATGAACTAATTATGGAAGAACGGTTCAACCGATTTATCCTAGTCAGGAACTGTCAGCTGTTAGGTGAGAACTGATATTACATGATCAATGAGAATTGATATCAGGATCACTGCCGCATGAATCTCACGTTTCCTTTATTGATTTATCCCATGTTCCAAGCTTTTTTAGAAAGAAACTTTCCTTTTGATGCTCACTTTGGACAGGCCATGCATTTTTAAGGAACAATATATGTATTTTGATCAAATCGAGCTCCGATTAATTAAGCTTGTTTGAAGTTTCTTGGGACTGCAAATTTCCCTCACATATTTGAAGTTATCCGGGCAATCTATTGAGAGGAAAGTCCGAGTCTGGTGCTTCTCGAGTTTAAGTTTGATCGAAACCACTGAATTCTGTCTATGAGAAGTGAAGTCCGAAGGGGAGTCAGTCAAACATAGGAACGTTTGTCCCACTCACTGCTGGCAGGCCATTTACATACACATTCAAATATATATTTATATATATACGTATATATGTATATACTTGGACTTCGGTTCTCTGTTTGAATACTTAATGAGTTAAACAAAAACGTAAATTTGAACAGGCCCAAATAATCTCCAGTTTGTTAATTGGTCAAACGGACAAATTAGGTCACATGCACCGGGAAATCTTGCTCATTGAGTCAATGCGAAATCACTAGTTCTAAGGAATATAAAATGTGAATCTTATTTTCACTACTGTCAGTCTAGTGAGTAGTTAACAATTGCTCTTGGAGTATGTTCACAATTGGAGTGTTACAATCACACATACAGGTAACTGGAAATTTGAACAATGACCGTCAGCACTCTTAACATATCGCCGAACCAAATGACGAAAAAAAAGCCCACGAATTTTTACATGAGAGTATCCTATTGCTTGAAGGGCGTTCTGGTTTTGTTCGCACGTGTACTTAATCGACAAGACGTTCGGTTGACGCTGTTTTGTCCCGGATTTGCGTCCCACATCCGGGAGGTGGACGTACCTAGAGGATGATCTCAAACAAGGTTGAAACGGCTGTATGGTGGTCCTTGTTTGTTCAAGTAATATTGGGCACGTATTTCAGGGCAAATCCTGTGAAAATTATTTAACATCTTTCTATTCTGCTAGGAATGTTCAAATCGCTTTTGTCGATAAAAAGCACAATTTGTTGTACCTGTGCAACGATTCTCAGGCCAATTAAATCGATTGATGAGTGCACCTGCCATTATGTGGCATATATGTACAGACTTGAAATGAGACCAGACTAAATAGGTTGCCCTCACAAGGCATGCTCAAGTTGAAGCGAAACAAGAAATTGTTTAGCTACTGAAACCGCGTAGTTGCTGGCAATAATTGTGCTATATCGACGAAGAATATTTACCTTAATGTGATGACTGATTTTCGATCTTACTTTTAGCAATTTGTCGGCAATATTCAGTGTTTCTATGGGTCTATATGCGCCTCATTGCCAGGAAATACATTAAGGATCAAGTGCACGCTTGTCATTCAAAATTTGTTTGTTCCATAACAGCATTTACATTCAGGTGAGAGTTTGTGTCGGTCGTTGACTGACTTGTGAAGGATCTTTGCTGAAGGTAAAACAAACTGTCGCGAATCACTAGGAGACTCAGGTGAATGTTAACGTTGGGTTCAGTTAGTAACTGCTGCAATATGCACAAAAATTTCCAACCCAGGTATAAAGACCAACACCTTAGATTATTCGCAATTTTTGTCAACAGTGAGAATAACAGTGCAGAAATTACGTAAATTAGAGGTGATATTTCACGATCTCTGGTCCATTTTTCTCCTTGTTGGCGTTGTTGGTGCAATCGTCAAGTCATCGATGATGTCTCTTCAATTTTTTCATCCTTCGTCGGCTTTTTTTTAATAATTGGACAGCATTTTCATTGCGAGGCACGATGCCAACGGAAGGCTCTAAGTTGAAAAGTGGACCGGCTGTGAGAGGGTTAGAACTAACTAAATTCAGGTTGAAATACCCCGATATTGGCCACTCGATAACTACCTGTCTCAGTGCGATGAATAGAACGGGTGTTTTTCCTAATAAACTGCTGTTGTACCCATTTGTTCCGGGTGGAATTAAAACCGTTTTTACTCTTACGATTAACCGATTTCATTCGCTCAAGTTTGGAAATTGTATGTGAATCTAATGTAGCGGTAGACTGGCTATCTTGGTGGCCCAGGGACACTAACAACGTCAGGTGAACCTAAGAACACTTTGTTCCCCATATACCTCTGTGCTTACTGGCGTCGTCAGTGATGATGCCAAATCAACTGGCGATGAAATGTCGCCTACCGTTCAACCGCTATGCTCAGTTGACACAAACCGACGGAGATAGTGCGTCTACCTTCGGTTTTACATTTTTTTGTGTTCTGATACACAAAGGCTTCCTTGCCATCTTATTTTTTTCCGTCCATTACGCGGTACTTTTTGTTTCGACGTTGTCAAACAGCTACCTTGGTTGTGCCGTGTGACAAATAACCACGGACAAGGTGTACACACGGATATCTTGGAACTTGGAATATCTGCGGCCAACCTACTCCAGCACGTTGTCTAACTCCTTTCAGTCACGTGTGCGTTCAGCTGTACTCAGGAAACAGCCGATGAATAGGTACTACTATAGAATAGCAAGCAGATTATCTGGTCAGTTTTTGATGTCACTCAATGAAAGCTAATTCACACGAACCATTCAATCAATATCACTATATTGCTGAGTTATGAACGGCTGGAACTATCTTAGTTACTGGACAAACCAGATTATTGTTTCTCAACATTTGTTGGCCCCATGCGAGAAGTTCCGATATTGACAACTACAAAACGGATAAGCACCAGCGATAGTATGGCGGTTGACGCAGTTTTCCTTCAAGAATATTTCCGAGGATGAATATCTACACTTTTTCCATCAATCAATAGCCAAGACGATCCATTCTTTTGGCGCGAACAGCAATCTTCCAATCTTGAACCATAATCCGTCGGCCACTTCTCATAATTGTTTGACCCCATCCAGCGATCCTTCAGTCTCCACACACACAACCGTTTTTCCATGCCACGCACCCTAAAGCGAGTCAGATTGTTCAGAGGTCATCGAATGCTGACAACTGTTCTTTCATCTTGATTGATTTTCGTAGCCCGATACACAATTGAGCCTATGACACGGACAAAGATTAGAATGGATCGGGATGTCCTGAGTTCATCAAGTGCTAGAAAATTATTTTCGCAAAGTTTGATTTTGCAAAGCTGGGTAAACAAACGAGGTGGCGCGAACACTTTTCTGATCAAATTACAAGGTTTAATGCAAGCAAGTTAGTGACAGTGTCCGGGATACACTGCCATCGGGTGTGTGAATCGCCCTTAGATTTTACATGTGTCCACATCGGAGTACTCTCTAACCGGGACTAAATAATCTCGCTGGATTATTGTAGATCGTCGACATCTTCATCAAGACTTGTAGGACCTAAATAATGTGCCGTTCATTTTGCTCTGCCGTTATTTACCTACAGGAGTAGAACGTTTTGGACACTACTTATTAGCTTTGTCTACATAAGGTATTTTCTTGCTAGGCAAAGTGATGATCTAAACCCACGAGTTATGATAATATCAACTTTATAAAACGAAAAATGCGCTGATTTAAAACTACGGATTGCCTCAAGAAGAATGTACAAACCAGACCTCATGGGTCTATTATTAAGCTTTGTCAGTATTTGTTCGGTTCAGAAAATTCGAGTACATATTGATCTGTCTGGCTGGGAGTGAGTGATCTATTTTGGATTTGTCCGTGGAGCCTAAAATATTTTAGTGCTAACGAATTTTCAAATTTGGACAAAAGCATTGTGCAGTCCTAAGTAGTGGTAAATTTCTCCCTAGACAGCTACAGAGAAGAACGATATTCAAAATCACAGAGAGAGAACAAGTGTTTATTGATTTTTTCCCAAAATTAGTAAGAAGAAATAAAACCAATCCGTTTAGTCATCTTTGAAACTGACCACCTTCAAGCATGTGCCGAGGGCAGTAATATTTTGTAGCATCAGTATAAAAGCTAGGAAAATAACCCATATGAAGTGTTTGTAGCTTTGCAAACTTTGTACACGAAACTGGAACAGACCTCGAAAATTGAGCTATTTCTGTAAATAATTACTTAAATGCCATTATCACGACTACTTGCTACTAGTCAATCGCATTCGCCGGGAGCGGGGACCATAATTCGTATTGCTGACTAATGGTATAGAAAGGCTAAATTTTCTCCTCCGGTGTTCCGCAGTATTTTAACGGATTTCATTAAATAATATGATTTCCAATCACGAAAATGTACACCTGCCACCTCGTCAGATATAGGAAACATAGACCGTTTTATTAAGGACTGTCTCACATTACCATGAATCCATTTGTGTACATGAACATCCACCGAGTACTGACATTTTTCACTCGGCATTGTAATATTGAAAAAGCCAACAAACGCAGCCACCGACCACCGATTATTGGGCTAATACCCTCAAGATGTCCCCTTAACAGTTAATTCAACCCGGCTAACTGTCATTTATGGAATTGTTTTGTTTGCACAGACAATGAATTCACGCTAGAATTTATTGAAACTAATCTAACCATATGAAATAGATGAGACAACTCGGTAAACGAATTTTAATTCTCTGCGAACCCATCGTCATGAATTGGTGATTCAGTCTAGTTCAGCTTCGAGAAGTCTTTGAGCTTTTTATTTGATTCTTCTGTCGTTATTTTAGGTGACACCTGGGTTGCTAGTTATGCAATTAGTATCTGTATCCGTGCAAAGACAAACAGTCTCACCCCGTTTGTAGGCCGTTTCCGCTGAATTTCCAAGTCACTTGCTTGTGCGCTCCGTGGGTTGCTTGGGTAGTGTCTCATTTGTGTCATCTGGATTAAAACTAGGAATGATGAGCCCACGCTGGAATTGCGGCAATATTTTGTCGAATTTTCTTGTCTGACTGTCGAATTCCACATTTACCAACTTACTGGATGAATAACGATCACGATAAAATCAATCACGTTTCCGGCATACTTGTTCCAACTCAAGTGCACCATCTTTTCATTAAAAGTCTCCTTGACTGACGTGAGCGTAAACAGATGCACTACCAAAGGATACAGCTGTTCGTGTTCACAAGCTGCAGTCACGGGGTTCAAGCACATTTCTAAATCCTTACTTCTTTGTCCAATAAGCGCATGCTTAGTCCTGCACCGGAGCTCACCCACTGCTCCGAAAATTAAAGGTCGATCGTCATGCAATGAAGATGTTGTGATCAGGACAGTCAAGTCAAGAAATTACCACAAAGAAAGCCAAGTTTTAGGGTAGTTCTCCAGGTCGATTGTCTTGACAGTACATGTAAACATCGACGACATAAAACAGGCCAGTTTCATACAATAGTCAGGCTAGGATTCTCACAAATTTGTTGTACCTACTAAAACTGATCGATCGTGTTCAGGCTGAAATAAACAAACTGCCGCATCGTCCAGACTTCATTAGCAATGATTCTCCAATTTGATGAGTGAGAATTTTGGTCAATAATGTGGGTCCCCAAACCCGTGCAGCAAGTGACACCGTTTGCTTTGGAATTAAATTCAATAATTGGAACCGGTTTACAGGTGTAGACCTCATAATTACTTGTGAGTAGTGTGTAGGTTGGGTGTTGTTATGTTTAAATGACTACCCCAGGGGTGCACACTTGGTGCAAAGGCCCCGGATTATTTGATCGAAAGAACACTAGGGGAGCTCTGGATTTGATGGAGTCCTTCAGTGGTGCATTTTTGCTCATCCCATGGACAATTTCTGTAAAAAAAAGAGAAATTCCATCACGTTTCGTGACATAATGAGCACGAAATAAAATCCTGACCGACATCTCCACAATCCATAGAAGTGGTTCCCATATAGCTAACGAAATCCAAAAAAGACTTGCCGAGCAATTTTCCACTTTTCCATGGGATACTGCAACAAAGCTTCTCTTCCACTGGACCAGTGGCAATTTTACCGTGCGGTACTATCCTAAATCAAGGAAATAGTTAAATAATAGAAGTGTTGATGCTGATGGTTGCTTATCCTAATCAAGTAGCACAACTGGCAAAAAGATCATCATTCGGTGTGTACTTCACCATTAATGTTATTCAATTATAATGCAACGTTTTCTTTAAGCACACTTTACCGAATGTATCCACCGGTGAATTCATACTTCCAATTAGTTTTTAGATGATCAGAAAATTTACTTCGCCAATTTTTTCCCTTCCCTCCTCGTTCACGTGAGGTTCTCTTCAAATCACGTGGAAATTCGGTGTGCCATTGTTGACACTGGGGTTTGTAACCTGTTCAACCGAATGCGAACGTCATGGATCGTGACACAGCAAATGACCTTTCATTCTTTCACCTATGAACACGATGATAACACCTTGCTCATTTTTTATGTCAGCAATTGGGCATCAATGTAACAAAGACTTCATTGTTTTCCCATCCACGAAGTCTAGAATCTTTACATTCTCAAAAAAATTTCATGTGGCTGAATCGGTAAAAATAAAGTGTTTCAAATAATCACAAAACTGCCACAAATCGGTTTATAAAGGGGCCAGCAAGAAATTTCTCCACCTCACACGCCACTCACCATTTTGCTAACAACGTTGTTCGTGAACTTACGCTTGTTGTTGTTGTTGTTGTTGTTGTTGTTGTCTTCGTCGTCGTTTTATCGCTCTAATCGCTTTCAACCGTTTGTCAGCAAACCGAAATGCCACCAGTGTGACCCACTCCCGATTGCTACCTGAATGGTTTTGTTAAATGCCCCATAAGTTTGATGTAATTTGTTGCCACAAATTGAAGTACAACGGCTTGAAAGGAATAAAAGTGAACTTTGGTTAGTTTGTATTGATTTCTTTGTTGTATATAGTTAGGTAGCAGTTTGAATTCGGGTTTGTTTTGTACGGATTTAGTTTAGTCGTTGTACTTTGCTTCACAGTTCTTTCTCGAGGCATAGACAGTTTCGCTCAGCTTGATCAAACATGCTTAAATTCGTCCTAGTCGAAGCCCAAACATGATCACTCACTTGAACCAGGGCCTGTCACAACGAGACTGCTGTCACAATGAGACTAACTGTCACAACGAGAATACACCTTGACGTGAAGTGACGGCTTGCATGCATCCATGATCCAACGACCTATACAGGATGGCTTATTTCAAGCCGAACATCCAATCATGTCTGGAAGGTCAATGGGTAGACCCAGACGAAGTAGTCTCCTGGTCCTCCAAGTTGGGGGTTGATCTGAGTTAGCAGTTCAGTCGGAAAAACGATTGGAAGAATAATTGATCCAAGTAGATGGGCTCCCACTCAGCTATTCCCCGCTGCCCTGCGGTCAGGTTCTTGTCAGAACCAAAGGCTTTATTTGAGAACCCTAATCGTTCTTCTGCTTAGTGGCTGGACACCCTAGCAGCACCCGTCCATTATTCCCCATGAACTACACGCTTACAAATAATTCCATACTGCATCGGTCGTCGCGCAGGCTAATCAGGACCGCACTGCCCATTGCATCGAGCGGGGTGGGTAGGGATAAGCATGGTACTGTTCAGAATTCCCTCTCTTTAATTCAATCTGTCTCTTTTATCTCCAACCCAATCTGTTTTCCCCTTCTGCCTACTCATAGTATCTCCGTTGATAACACGCCAGATACTCGCAACGCTTCATTGCCAAGTAGTGTAGTAGGTGGTTTTCAGTCTGTTAGCTCACATTTTCTCAAGCCTCGTCAGCCTCTGGATCTGGATTTCTTCAATGTGCGCACCCTAATGTAAGCTGACCAACAGGCATGTTTAGTTCTGACAGTGGACTGACTCACTTTCGTTTGATGTCTAGTGTGTCAGTGAAACAGGAATTCAGGATTCGAGTAGAGTGGAGTAATCCAACTAACTGTGCCAAACGTCTCGTGAATATATTTTCTTCGCACTTTAGGAGACGAAGCAGCTCAAGCTGTGGGTCAACGTGGTGTAGGAATAGTCTTGAGTAAGAAGGCTGAAGCAGCCCTTCTAGAATGGATCCCAGTCAACAGTCGCTTGTGTGCCATGAGACTGCAGGGATCAGTCGGCGTCTGAAAGGGTAGTAGTGTTAAGCGTAATTTATTTGTTATCTCGGCATACGCTCCCACAGACTGCAGCACTGATATGGAAAAAGACGAATTTTACGATAACCTCGTCACTCTTGTTCGGAAGAGCAAATGCTCTGACACTGTGGTGGCAGCAGGTGACCTTAATGCACAAGTTGGAAAACTGAGTGCATCGGAGTCCTGTCTAGATGGGCGATGCGCCTTGCCTGCACAGCGAACAGACAACGGGGAAAGACTTCTCCAGTTTTGTGCGAATAATCATTTATTCCTATCTAGTACGAATTTCCGACACAGTTCACGCCGCACTGCGACATGGCGCCCAAGCTCGACAGTCACTTTGAGTTAGATTGACCATGTTGCAGTTAGCTACCATTGGTGCGGTTTTGTCCAGAACTGTAGATCATACTGGGCCACCTACGTGGAATCGGACCATGCGTTAGTTTAATGCGATTTTTACTGCAGCTGAATGGCCATCGACGCAGGCCATAAACGCGATTGGCTGTCGAACGTTTGCCTGATTCGGCTGTTCGCAACAGCTATGAACAGAAACNCGTCATTCTTGTTCGGAAGAGCAGTTTATTTGTTATCTCAGCATACGCTCCAACAGACTGCAGCACTGACTTGGAGAGAGACGAGTTTT
Organism: Fasciolopsis buskii; assembly: GCA_008360955.1. Lineage (NCBI taxonomy): Eukaryota > Metazoa > Platyhelminthes > Trematoda > Plagiorchiida > Fasciolidae > Fasciolopsis > Fasciolopsis buskii. Next base: position 607,146 of record LUCM01010783.1, on the reverse strand, counting down.
ACGATAACCTCGTCATTCTTGTTCGGAAGAGCAAATGCTCTGACACTGTGGTGGCAGCAGGTGACCTTAATGCACAAGTTGGAAAACTGAGTGCATCGGAGTCCTGTCTAGATGGGCGATGCGCCTTGCCTGCACAGCGAACAGACAACGGGGAAAGACTTCTCCAGTTTTGTGCGAATAATCATTTATTCCTATCTAGTACGAATTTCCGACACAGTTCACGCCGCACTGCGACATGGCGCCCAAGCTCGACAGTCACTTTGAGTTAGATTGACCATGTTGCAGTTAGCTACCATTGGTGCGGTTTTGTCCAGAACTGTAGATCATACTGGGCCACCTACGTGGAATCGGACCATGCGTTAGTTTAATGCGATTTTTACTGCAGCTGAATGGCCATCGACGCAGGCCATAAACGCGATTGGCTGTCGAACGTTTGCCTGATTCGGCTGTTCGCAACAGCTATGAACAGAAACTGTCCGAGGAACTAAGAATTGCGACCAGCAGCAATGTAGACGATCAATGGGATCAAATTAAGCAGGCGATGCATTTGGCAGCGGATTTCGCCTGCGGTCCTAGATCTACCGTTCATCAAAAACACTGGATCTCGCAAGTTTCTCTCAGTCTAATGGAGCACAAACGCCAGCTGCCTAACTGCAATGAAGTGAATAAGAAGCGTCTGCAGTTGCAGCGTCATTTGACGATAAGCATTAAGAATGACCGTTTGAAATGGTGGATTAAGAGATGGAAGTGGCGTTCACTTCGGGTAACAATCAAAGACTGTTTAAGCTTATACGCGACAGCGATGGGCGGCGAAATTCGATTAGTGAAGTCGTGTGCGAAAGGACTGGAGAGCTCATCCATGGTAGACAGGGAAGACTGGACCGTTGGGCAGAGCAATTCAAGGATCAGTTTAACTGGCCATACGCTAACGTATTTAGTCCGAGGTCTGGAGCTGTGAATCCTTGGGAGATGTCACTTGATCCCCCAAAGGAAGTGGAAGTGCAGTCAAACACTCGGCTTCTGAAGAGGGGAAAAGCTGCCGGTCCCGACGATCTTCCCCCAGTTCTTTTCAAATTGGGTGGAAAAGTGCTGATGAAATCACTTACCACCTTGCTTCATGATATTTGGAACGAGGAGCGTATCCCGCTATCGTGCGGTCAGTCAGTGATTATACCCATCCTCAAGAAAGGTACACGGAGTGACTGCAGCAATCATCGTGGGATTAGTTTAATTCCGATAGTTACTAAGGTCATCGCTTCGATAATGCTGCGCAGTTTGACACCGATTCGCGAGGGTAATATCCGCGAACAACAGGCCGGATTTCTGCCAGGTCGATGTTGCATCGACCAGATATTCACTCTTCGACAGATACTCGAAACGCGCCACACGCACCGCCGCCCTACGATCGTAGTCTTTCTAGACCTGAAAGGTGCTTTCGACTCCGTGGATCGACCAGCACTATTCAGTGCTCTCCACCGGAAGGGTGTGCCAGCGAAGTTCGTGAACCTGTTGCTAGCATTGTACTCGCATACCTATGGTCGCGTTAGGGTATACGGTGAACTTTCACGTTCATTAGAAACGACTAGTGGCGTTCGACAAGGGTATCCCATCTCTCCATTCTTGTTCAACTTCGTCATGGACGAGGTAATGGAAGATGCTTTAGGAGGTCTTCGGGATGTAGGAGTCGAACTGGGAAATGGAGGAAAGCTGTGCGACCTAGATTACGCAGACGACGTCGTGGGCCTGTTCGAGTCTGCGGACCATGCACAATGCGCACTAGATAGACTGTCGAGATCGGTTGCTCGGTTCGGCATGTGCTTTGCACTTTCAAAGTGCAAAGTACTGTTACAGGACTGGGCAACAGCAGCGCCGAACTTGATACTGGATGGAGAGGAAATAACAATGCTGGACCGTTTTGCCTACCTCGGTAGGTGCGTGTCCAACGATGGTAGCTCGTCAGTGGAGGTAACTATGTGTATATCCAAGTCTCGGGCAGCTTACGCTGAACTGAAGCATTTGTGGCGTCGGCCTGATATTTCACTGAAGTTGAAAGGTCATGTGTACTGTGCTGCAGTGCGTTCGGTTCTGTTGTACGGTTGCGAGACGTGGAGTATGCATGTGGGCGATATTCGTCTGTTGGAGGTTTTCGACAACCGATGTTTACGCAGTATGGCTAGGATTGGATGGAGTGACCGGGTGAATAAAATTGAGATTAGGAATCTGGTATTGGGTGCCACTTCTGAAAATAGCTTGTTTCAGCGTATGAAACTTAGTAGACTACGTTGGTTGGGTCACATGTTGCACGTTCCCTATGGCGAACACTCGTCTATCATATCGTGCCCTATTTTGTGTTCTTCTAAGGAATGGAAGAAGCCATGTGGAGGCCAACAGCTGACGTGGCAACGTGGAATGAAAAAATGTACAGCGAACTTAGGTCGAGTAGGTGTCTCACGTCTTCGTGGTTGGGGTCCGAAAGACTCGTCGACTTGCTTGCTGGAGACACTGAAGGATATGGCAGTGAGCCATGGACCGTGACGATCGTGCTGTCATTTTCTATCTAATCAGAATGTTTGAAAACAGGTGCGTTTGTACAGTTAGACTGTGTTCCGTGTGTTGGCTGCAGCAGCATCTATTGTTTCCCGCCTGCGTAAGTCCACTCCCTGTTCCCATTGGATATTCACTCTTTTATATAAACGTGTAACTCTGGGGAAAGGCAGCGGTCAATGAGGTCTGCCTTGCTGTTTAACGCTGAACGATGGTGATGATGATGATGATGATGATGATGATGATGATGATGATGATGATGATGATGATGATGATGATGATGATGATGATGATTATGAACCAGGGCTGGATTCAAGCCAGTAAGCCAGTCATGCCTATTTCAGCATTATGAGATTATGAATGGACGAGGCAACTGGTGGACGAACTCCATGCAGATGGCAAATGCAAACGGTTATGTCTGACGACTATTCAGATAAAATGAATCATGCGATCATTGGGAAGGGAAAGAATAATCTTTATATCTTTCCACTAGACAACAACAATGATTTTGTTGCGATTTCGTATTCACTTTTCTCGATATTATCCGGTTTCACTTTAGCACACTGACTAACGGGACCGCATTGTTTCATGCTGATTGAATTCAGCTGTCTGAAATGAAACACGACTGAAAGAAGTTTAATTTATTTGGACTACCAGATTTTTATTAGTTAAAATCAATTCCGAATGCTAAAGGACCATCTGTAACAAATGAATGTGATCAAAAGGATGATCCAATGAAGCACTCATTTCAAAACAAAATGGATTTGGCCTAATTTCGAATTGTTCGTTCACTGAAATATCAGTAAACCAGATCTCTGATATGCGAAAACGAATTATTGGTTGATTTCTCCGTCTACTTGAGGCGGGTTCCGTGGATTGCAGTTAGCCCTGATCAAGTTCTAATTATCAGGTACTTTAAGCGCCCTGTACTAATTGGGCGGATCGGACCGCGATGGCATTTCATTGTGCACAAGTTGAAGTGTCTGAGTTTGAAACGTTGTCTTGTTTGGAATCAGTAGAAGGCCTTGCTCTCTGGACACGATTCACGCTGAGCAGAATTGTTTACATGTACTTCTGCACAGAACACCGGCAACACCACTCGGGATTCCCGATAGAAAATTACACGAACGACCAAGGATTGCAAATGATATTTCATTCATTGACGTAACAGAACCTAGCCAACGCACCAATCGCATTTGCGCAGTTCTATTTCCCACTCCGGTGAATCAATCCATTGCAAGCTTTCTATTCAGCTTTATTAGTAGGCTTTATTTCACAAGGATATTTTTGTCAATAGAATGATTGCAATGAATGATTCACCGCAGTGGGAAATCGAACTGCGCAAATGCATTTGGTATGTGGGCCAGGTTCTTTTACGTCCACGAATGAAATTTCATTTGAGATCTTGGGTCGTCCCTGCATTTTTTATCAACTGTAACAAGGAAACTGATACGCTGTTTCCTGAACAATATACTTCACACCCTCTAGCAAATCTGCTACAAAAAGCATTTTTTTGATTTTTGTTTGTGATTTGGAGGACAAATGTTTTTTCAGGAAGGTATCACACACAACAGAAGGGGACAATTCCGCTGCCGAGAGGCGGATTCGAACTGACAATCTTCAGCTTTATGTCCCACGAATTTAGTTGCCTAATCGCGGTATTGATAGCCACACTGTTCAGTCAATTCGGACTAGCATTTGCGTTTGAGCTTTACCCATCAAACAAATTCGGACGTAATATTTGCAGATTAGTTTTCAAACTAATCACCACGCAGTCTGCATGTTCGAATTCAGAGAGTTTCCACTCTAAACACTGTCCTCACGCGAGAATAAAGACATTTGTCAACCTAGGAAAGAGTGTCACATCCCAGTAAAACGCATTTCATCGGGAAAACTTGAATTGGAACTCATCCAGATAGTCCGGTGCACGCAATCGGACAATAGTAGTTAACTCGCAGATTTTCCTAAACGTCTGCATTAGATCATTTGCTGTTTCCAAGGAGCATGGCATAATATCACAACCCGGAACCAGACTGATATAGCTCCTAATATTGCAGTCATTTTGCTGAGGGCGCTGTACTTGTTGTTTTTATTTATTTTGTTATTGTTAATCCTAGTTACTTTCTTATGTACGGTATTATGTGATAGGCAGCCGAAGATAAATACCGGATTCCAGTTGTCTGACTGAATTATCAATAGGGATGTAACAGATGGTCCTGCGCTTAAACGGCATAATACGTCACCCAACATTGAAGATTATTTCAAGTGATGCGTTGTTGGCGAGCTGGACACTTCGGGTGGGTAAGACACATGGGTTAACTTTGTTGCTCGTCAGCCTCTTGTTAGCAGCGATCCTCATCTTGAAAACGATGTAACGTTTAGCCTCGTTAATAAAAAAGTAGACAATACGTCGACGCATTGGCATATATGATAATCCTATCACTGTGACGGTTAATTAGCAAATAAAGCGGAAACAACGGGGATGATATTTTCAACTGTGTAGTTTTGTTGCTGGTAGAGGGAAGAAATGGGTTGAACAAAAAAGGTGTTGTGTGCTTTCGAGCATTCACTGCAGGATCGGACGGCGACCTGTCGGTTTTATTTGATCGATGGGGCGACAAACTCTTTTATCGCAGAAAACGAACATAACCTGATTACTGATGCTGTTGCTTTGTCGTTCCCATTATTTTTCAACATATTCAGCGAGATTCTGATGGAATCTATTATCAACAATGGTAACTGTTTACCAGATGAATTAGGACTATTGAAAAACAACCTGGACGAATAGGTACTTGATCTTAATCTACTGCATGGTGATGCTTATTCATCCACAATCATGATTTCATGTCGAATTTAATTGAAATGAATCATACAAGTATGCAAAAATTACGACTTTTATCAATGAAACAGGAGCTGGGCGGATTTTCGTTAATTTAACTACTGCCAAGTATACTAGTAGTCCAGTGCGGAATACAGCCTAAGTGGATGGGAAAACGTATCCGGCGACGTTTCCGAACATTCGGGAAGCACGGCACACCCGCTTGCCACATATGGCAATGGGCGTACGCTTGTTCACGTCACACATCGTCAGTACTTGGTTTGGAATAAACGTGTAAACTACCTACCACAGGTAAGCCATTCCGGTGGGTAGCAGGTTACCGTCGCATCGTCCTCTACCTTAGATAAAACCTCTCCATCGCAAGAATTGAAATACTTCTGCCAGGTCGACAGTTATGGCCTATCTGAGAAAATTTAGCCAGCTCTTGTTTAAAGCTGAAGCGCGTGACGGCTATGGCAACTAGAATGAATTCAATGACAAAGCATTTCAACCCATTTCTAGCGTATACACGACCGGTAGGCTACCTACAGTAAGGGCAATCACTGTGAATTATTCTTGTTCACATTTTCGTGAGTGATAAGAATAGAATGCATGTCGCGGTCAAGGAACGCAGCTCTACAAAATACGTCCACGTTTGTACTAGTGATATGTCTGCAGTCATTTAACCCAAATGGGGCTCCTTCCATCTTTCAAACAAGCGTCATCATTTTAGTAACGGAATTTACAAATCTTGGTCTGATATGAAAGCAGGAAATTTAATTAAGTTTTGCAGATATGCAGAGCAAAGTTTTCAGCAGTGTACTGTGGGCACATATTCTCACTGCATTTACATATTCACGAAAGCGATCAAACTTTGGGAACTTTCATCGATAAATTAAACCATGATTTGTTACAAATCAGAACAACTAGAGGGAACAGTTGAGGCCGATGGACCTTTAGTTTGTCCAACGGAAGACACGTATTAATTAACGGGTATGATATCAAATCACTTCGCAAATCCCATGCACTAATAGTCAGATATTAGAAAGAGGTACAAGATAAAAGCAGACAAAAAGCAAGTGAGTACAGGACTCATTATTTTTCATGTAAAGCTTTTCACTACCCGACAACCCCGTGGCATTCGATAACGAAATCACGTAAAACCTACTTCGTCATTATTGTCCTCCAAAAGAGGGTTGAAACGGATTGAGCTAGTCTGCAAGATGCACAAAACGATCACAGCCGCCTGGTCTGGTAAGAATATGTGACAAAGGAATTTGACTTTTGTAGTCGTGCAAAGTCACGGGAACGAAAATGAGACGAAATTTTAATCTACAAATATTACGCTCGAAATTGTTTGACGGGTAAATCTCAAACGCAACTACTAGTCCGAATTGACCGGACAGTGTGGCTATCAATACCATGATTAAGCAACCAAATTCATGGGACATGAAGCCGAAGGTTGCTAGTTCGAATCCGCCTTTCGGTGGCGGAATTTTCCTCTTCTATTTTTGTGATGCATTCCTGAAAAATAAACATCCTTCGTCCAAATCACAAAAGGACCAAATGAAGAAGAAAATGCCCTTTTAGAGCAGAGTTTTCAAAAGGTGTAAATTATATTGTTCAGGAAACAGCGCATCAGTTTTCTTGTCATAGTTCATAAAAACTGGAAATAAATCCTGCTTTTTGTGTATGATTTTTAGTATAGTATAAATTATTCAGAACGACGAGGTTGAATGTGTGTGAATTACGATAGGTTCGATGACACTTTATTGCTCCTGAACTGAAAATCTCACATGCCATGCAAACCGATTCACCATGCGAACAACCATAGTTTACAATCGTGCCCGTTAAATGCAACATTACCGGGTAGTCTGAATACGTTACGTTGCGCTGGTGTTTAGTCTCTCGGTATGGCCGGTGCGCGTATTTTGTGAAGCCCACCGTAGACCGGCAACGAACACGGATTTTGATTAGCCATTCAGTGCTCTATTTGGATAGATTTTTCTATTTCCACTGAATAAAACGCTAATGGCAATGGGTATGCAGTTAACTTTGACATGTTCGGAGCAAGCATCTCAGGTTCGAATCCTGACTTTGCCGGTCAGCGTTCAGTCTATCAGCCAATAAATAGATTCCATCTTTTGATTAGAACTAATAGGGCCTAGTAATTTGATGGAACAAACTAGATAATCACCGAAATCTCTCTGAGGTCGTCTGTATGTTTTTGCAACCTATGGGTTCATGTGCGTATTGTTCTGGAATGCGAGGTAGATCTGCTTCAGAAAACTGAACAAGCACTTGGTTAACTTCTTGAGTCTAACCAGTGGCCTGTGACCCAGAAATTGTTCAAATAACAAATGTCAGAGCTTCGATTTTTGGCTTTTGGGAACATTAGCGCATGGTTCCTAACGGGTACGGTTTCGCGAAATCGAGTATGTGAATACACTTTGGACTAGTTTATCTGCACTCCAAAAAATCTAACCACATTGATTTTCGGCAAACGCAGTGCTGTATTTGGAGCGAAGAAAAGTGAGTAATTCTGAGAAACTAAACTGCTTCTTTCGCGATTCCGTTCAAGCAGGGCTCGGAGCATAGCTGTATACGAGTATTCACATGGATGTATGGGCAGTGGGGTTAAATGAAATTGGGGTGTGTTTGATAGCCTCCTAATCACGGCAACTGTGAACATTTTCCATTGGAAAAGCAAGTACAGAATTCTTTGACAATCGTTTTCTAGCATTTTCTAGCGAGAACTATAAGCATTCGTCCACATTTGTTTAGCATGTTTCCATATAATAAATTTCAGCTTTGTGGTCTATTCACTTCTATCAGGTGGACAGCAAAATCGGTATCCATTGTCCCAAAACAATTATTTGGGCAGTTTAAGCGATGACCCAAAATTGACATTTGTTTGACCATTACAAAATGTACAACTTTACTTTTGTTTGCTTTTTGAGACCAATTTGCCAAAGAGTACAAATTGTCGCGAACAAACCCGGCAACGACTGACAACATACCAGTCCATCTGCTACTAAAATCTACGAGAACAGATCACCGTGCACATCCACACACTCGGAGGTAATTCACCTCGCAGGAAAAATACCACATCCCATTCCTTATTTGGATCTCGTCATAGTGATCCTCGACAAAAGACGATAACTCGGAAAGCCAAATTAGCTGGCCAACGCGCATTAATATATACGGATTTACTCATTGTTCCTGGTTATTTTCCATGGGTTAAAATACACGAACTTAGTTTATATCATGCATCATAAACGTTTTGCAACAAACAATTCCTTAGTCTGGCTAAAAAAGCTATTCACGCGATATGATGTTGAAACAGTTCTGGTATGGAATTTCGATCTGTCAAATAATCCTGTCACAAGATAGGTTCTATTTGTCCCAATTTAGTCCATTAAAAACGTCGAGTTCAAACCGACACATCACTTTGTTTTGTTGTGGATAGCTGATTCTAATCGTCAAATTGAAATATTGGGTATCCGAGCCTGTATAAATTCTAGTAAATCTTTGGTTTTTTTTCAGATTCACCGTCTGAGTGATTTCATTCGACAAAATAATTGTACAGCAACGCCAGAACCCCTCACACTGATCGGTTGGCATCGAACACTGTACATCTGGTTCATACAATCTCCTTACAAACTCATTGGCTCTCCAATGACGACTGAATGTGTTCTGATTGTTCGTAGAAAAAAGGTCACGTGGGCTCTTTTGTACCGTACTTTCATCAAGAGCTTACAATTTAACGTACTCTGGACGAATTAGTACATGAGTGTCGATTGGCGATTTCACATTCACCCTCTATCTATGACCAGGGGCAATAGATGAAGCGATTCGGCTTTGCTTTGAAGCATCTTTTGATCAAACCGCGGGAAATTTCGACCCACATTCCCAGTGTTACTTGTTGTAACGAGCACTTGCCGAACGAAGTACTCAACAATTATACGACGCTTTTTCGGATACGGTCAATTCGAATTTTAGTTCGATCCCAAATGCGGTATCGGTTCGAATAGTTTGGTGAGCTTGCATACAAAAAGCTTATCTAACTTCGTTTCTACACTCGGCAGAATTAATGCTAGCATCCGACGAAAACTGGACACCAGAACTTGAGAAGATAATCCCGGACAAATGCTCACCGCTGCCAAAACCAATACCTATTAGTTTGCATTGGTGCAGCACAGTGAATAATGTTGGCCATTTATACGGCACGGTTATTTGCTTCTTTTAAGTAATAATCACCTTATTCGTTGTCTGGTTTCACTGACGAATTTGCATTGGAATTCATTTGGGATTGCCGTTCGTCGTCGGAAGACGAGTTAAAAGCCGCAACTTCTTATGCTATCCGAATTGTAAGTTGAACAGAACGAAATTGTTTACACGAAAGGTAAACCGTGCTCTTGGCGATGATCAAGCAGTCAACATCAGTTCATCGCAAACTTGAAGGTGATAGGTTCAAATCCTCTCAGCCGATCAATATACTAGGCAACAGGGAAGTATAGAAGGTACGAAGACGTGGTCAACGCCTCAACCAAATCACGTGTAACGAATGGCATATTCCATTCTAAGATTTGTTCAAGTAATGCACGACCGTCAAATGGTGTTGATACGTTGGCATAGAAAGACCATCTTCTGCTTGACCCAGGGAATTTGAAGACCGGACTGACTGAATTTGGAGCCACTGAACATGTTGTTAAGAGATTTCATAGAATTATGTTTGCCAAACATCACTAGGAATGTAATTTTGTTCGAAACAACATGTTGAAAGTGAGACCTACTGTTGTTTTGCTACCTGCGCGTGCATAGCCTAACGGTTTTCTTTCACTTCTAGAAAGAACCTCACACTCGATCGCAAAAAGATACCGATGACTGTTTCGAAATGCCAGAAACGAAATTAATTGTATCGATCTTGTCCCAGACTGAGCGCTCTAACTTAATAGTTACCGTGACGTGACATTATTTTCAGTTTGCAAGGATAGCAAATTAAAAAGCTTTTCCATTTGAAATGTTTAACGATTGCTTAATAAACCTCGTTGGCGTTTGGTTTCAAATAACTTTTGAGATAATTTTCAACTCTGAAAGGATTCGAAGTTTCATTCACTGTAATTAGTCATTTCAAACAGTCACGTGTTTTCAACTTGGCTCAAATTCATAAACTATGACAGCCATGAAACGCGACCTAGATCTCTAGCTCCGTTCAGCCTTTAATGATTATTTTTTGTCATAGATCTATTTTGATAGCTTAAAGTAACAAGTTCTCTGTATCCTGGAATGCGGTCCAGAAAATCTTTTTTTATTCATCTAGGTTGTCCATCAGCCTCAGTCGCATGTGCGAAAATACTCTGAGGTCAGCTTGAATAACAATTTTCATTATCCCAGTTTGGTGGTTAGTTGACAAGCTTCAATCGATAAAGACAGTTGCTCCAAACACTATATATATGCATAGGTGACCCAAAGCTCCGCGAAAGTTTGAAATCCCACCTCGCATCGCTTGACGCAGTCACAACTCAAAACTGGTTAAAAATGTTTTATGCTTGAGAATGTTTTTTCCAGATGACTGTTTAAGATCCTGCGATGACTGCACTTAGAAAGCAAAGTTGTCCCTAATATCCATCCGACTTTTTAGGTGATTCTTTAGCTTAGTCCAACTGACTAGGCATTGCTAAGTTAAAAGAATCAGAATTTGAAAGATGAAATCCTGTACGTGTACTAAAAGTAGGCTATTGGTAGAAGGGATTTCACTACTTACCTTTAAGGACTAACCAATTTAGACAATTGGCAAAACGTAGACCAAATATCATAGACACAACAAAAAGTCTTTCAAACAGGTCCAAATTAGTGTTTACGTAAATAAAATGATCAACAGTGAGTAGCAGTAGTTCAGTTTGATGTCAGAGATAGGGAACGAATGTTTTGTTTCACAGAGAAATTTCATTTGCATTAACTTGAACAATAAATTCCGTTGGTTCTGTACCTGGCCACTTTCTGCTGTGTTCCCGGCAAAATTTCAGTCCCGGTGCTAGGGGAATTCATGAATGCTAAGTGGACGGATAGACTTCCTCATCTGAGTTCTGTGTAGGTTTTACAACCATTGATTTTGACCGTATCCGTTCCTGTTGTGATTCTTATCGCAAAACATCATTCATTCAAAAGCAAAAGACAAAATGAGAAATAATGAAACATAAACTGCAAGGTAACAAATGAAAAGACCACACAGAGGAAAGAAGATCGCCCCAACAGGGGCGTCAATGATTTGCAAAACTAAACCATTTCACCAATCAATTCCATAAGTCGAGTGGGAATATCGTGTGAACCTCAACCTCAATTGGGTGGTATTCAAAATTCCCTGCTTTGGAACTCACTGATCACCTTGATCGATTTTCAACCACCGTCTTGTCTCGACCAAAACTGTACAGCATGCAAGTGATCTGTGTCTCGATCACGTTTATCTGTTCGCATTCGGTGACACATTTTGAGGATTGAATTCTAGGACTGGGTATTTCGTGCCTAACATCCATATTCTACCAATTTTGCAGGGACAACGACGTTCAAACACCGAAAATCTTCGCACATCTGTTCTCAATGTCCGTACTTCCGAAGTGCACAGCAATTCCGACCTTCACGTTGCTAGTCGATCTTGGATCGATAAGCGGATGTCAGGCCGACGCTACAGATCCATCCGATTGGTAAATGCCAAGCGAGCCTTCTGTGGCAGCGATGATGCTCTATCCATCCGAAAGTGAGTTGCGACAAACCAAGTAATTAAACCTCTCTCCATACCCAATTCTTCTCCGTAAGAACATGGTTCAACTTAAAGCCAATCCAGTCGTATCACATCATTTTCTAATTTGTAGGTGCACAAGGCATCCCACATTTAGTAACACTGCAGTTCACACGGGAAAGGAAAACTTGGAACTTACTTGGCTCCTGACTCAGAATCAAGCCATCATCCGGCCGTTTGAGGATGGACTAATTATTGTCTGATATATATCCGCGTCATTATTCTCGCATGAGAAATGGGTTTTTTACGTGATATTAAACAGTGAGAGATGGCACCTCTGTCGAACACCGCTTGTTATACGAAACTGAGGTGCGAGATATTACTTTTAAAAACGAACTCAACTACGGCTGATCGCATACAGCAATTGAAAAGTGAAATGTATTTACTAGCATTCCATTCATTGCGGTATCACGACAGAATTGTACAATCAATTGAGTCACTGCCACTATCAGCCGTGGAGCACAGAGTGCTCAGAAACGGACTCAACTTCACTTTGAAAAGTACCGCGATGAGACAGTACCTTGCTAAACCAAGGCATGCACTCATGTCGTCAGTTATTTCCAAACATGCGATTATCCCTGGATGTTTGGTTATTCTCTAAATTTGGTTGTTATAAGTTTTCTTCGAATTTACCTTTCAGCGGGGCAAACGAACGTTGGATGACTGGGTTGGTTATGAGGACGGCGTTGGGTCGTTGATAATGTGCACTTTTTTCATCCTTCCATTGAAACGCGTGCTTTCTGCGTAGCGTACAAAAGTACGATTTTCTGGTCAATGGGTAAATAAACTCAATGCTGACTAGCAAAATAGTTTTTCGAACTTGGACCGACTTGCAATGACGTATTCTTCAGCCAGTAATACAACCTGGTGAATGAATTTCATATCGGTGATGTAATAGACTGATCTCTTTGTCAATCTAATCATTCAGGTGAGCTCATAATCATACAGCCCTTATTTTTCAGAATAAACCACCTTAACCTGGATTCACTGTGTATTTAGTTAACAGTGTCCGGGAAGATCATGCTTTGGAAAATTCGTGTTTTACTGGACCCGGTCGATTTCTAACAAACCGCCAGCACACCAAGGTGGGTAGTTTGAAATGACTCAAAGGCGCGGCAGAAATCACCCGAATTCCGGTTAGGGTCTTAAATGACCTATTGGAAGTCAAGGCACAGAAAGTGAAGTCGCAATGTAAACTTTAGGAACGTTCATGAACTATGAGTCGAAATGACGGAACTCATCATCCATGCACGCTTTAATGATTTAAATCAGATTCCAATGCCAACCAAGTCAAAACGTTTACAGATATGAGGATGAACAAGGAACAAAATGTCTCTGATACGCACGGCTTACAAGTGGTTATAGCCTAGAAGCTGGTCGTGTGTTTTCGAGTAAATTGTGTCCTACCATTTTCACGTGACTCAATCTTAGCACAAAGAAAACCACAACAGAAGCCGATGAAGCAAACATCGCATATTTTTATTACTAGTACTTGGAAGAATAATACGGAACACAACCGTTAGTACTAATTCACGAAGGTGAACTCCCATTACTTAATTGAAAATAATGAAATACCTACATCATCCGGTAGCCACGTGTTCGTCTGTCGTCGCGGTTCTATTTGGCTGGTTGTGGAGGCAAGTTAAAGCGAATCTGCGCCGTATTGTTTCGCCGTATTTGCATGTAGACTTAAGGCAATATTCTGAATCCTTTTCAGCAAAACATTTTAGGTGCGCACTGAATACAGACGGCCATTATAATGTTCGTGGACACAGTTGCGAGCAAAGAAATGCATATTCAGTATTTGAAAGAGAATACGGACTAGATCCTAAGGGGTCAACAACAGTCCAAATCCATCTGGTACTGATAACCCAATGGATTAACGTTCTCAACGTTCTTTGAGAACCATCAGAAATTGAAAGGTATTTGTTTCTCGCAGTCTAATCTGAGGTTTAACCGTGCTGCAAGTAATCGCATTTGATCAAACTATTTATCCAATATTACAATCCATTACCGACCCGAAGAATTCCATAGGGTTCCAGAATGCGCTACCATTTAGAACGATCGACCGCAAGGGTGTGCATTGCTGTGTAAAACTGAACTTCGTAGCGTTAGAAATGAATAATGCAAACGGTATTACGGTAAAACTACTTGCTAACTACCGGAAGTGTCCTTCGTAGCTTAAATTTGACGGAACTAACCAGGGTTTGGCAGTGACTTCTTATCATTGAAACTAAATTCCAGTGCCTTGTAGTTATACACATGCCACTGATCAATCGGATAATACAGCAGGGGATTCGGAGTGATTAGAATTGATAAATCACTGGAAGAGGCGGTCACTGATTGATCCCGACGCACCGAATGTGCAACAATCACATGAGGCACGTACGCACAAAGACATCGGTGCGCTCACGTGATGATGACAATGAAAGACAATTTCAATTAATAAAATTGTACGCTAACCTTCATATGTGCAGTGGTCAGACTGCCTGGTCTAAGGGAACTGTTTAGCCTAAATCTGGCAAACGATTACTTTAAAATTCCGGAAAAAAAATTGGTTTTAAGTCAAACAAAAATTTCCGAAAATTTTGATCGGGGTTATTTGGTATATTGTATTTTGAAATATCAAACTAACGACTAGGGATTGCCGTTCTGAATTGCTCTGATCAATACGATCTCATCGGTTAGCATCACACCAATCAGAGCGCAGCGATAATTGCAGGACAGCGACATGTCACGTGACCCGCCTTGCACAGCTTTGATTTTTCTATTCTGTTTACGTGCACAAACAACGAGTTCGTACCGGAAAATGAAAAGCTGCAAATGCTATACACTTTCAAAAAACGGCTTGCCTAAACAAAGTTGAATACGACGTGATGAGAGCAGTGACATGGTAGACTAGCTACAGTTCTACATCTTGTTGCATGATATTAATTGGGTCGCTGAAATCGTGAATCACCGATTTTTTGGACATGTCAAATCACGTTTACCTGACTTGCCCAACGGTATCGGCTTGCATGCGTATATATGAAGTGAACGGAGCAAAACATTGATTTGGCTCAAAGCTCTCTCTCAGTGAGAACCGGCAAAATATAAAATCTGCCATATTTTGTTTGTCAACAAACGTACACAGCTATGGCTAGCTCGTGCTCGATCTGTACTCCAGTGTTTCTCATTTCACTGTTCTCCACATCAAGTATGTTCAAATTCTTCGTGATTTTTCAATCAATTGAAAAAACAAAATTCATTGCTTCATATTCTATTGAATAACGTTTTCTCGTGTCTTTTTTAGTATGGACAACTTTCGTTGAAGGCAAGTGAAGTCGACTATCAGATCAGTTGAATTATTGACCTAAATAAATAGTTCTTCAGTGAATAATATTATTTTTATTCTCAATTCCATAAGATTTCATATTTCCTTGAGGTGATTTAGTGTCTGCATCCGAGATGTCAAGGAAGGAGATTGAATATATTATTCGTATCATATCAATACATTTCCATGTTTATATCTTTCTATCCATTCATTCATCCATGCATTCGACAGCCAGTCTGTCAACCACTCAGTCGAGTCCGTTACCCGGAAGTTAAACATTTGTGCGATCGATTATCGCAACAGCGTGCGGAAATTAGATAAATAGGCTGCCCTTCTATATCCGGTTGGACAGGCTACATGAGTACGCGTCTATTTCTTACTTTATAAATATAGAGTACTCACTGCTTTCATCGTTATTCATCACAGCCAATCTCACGATCAAATTAGTTATGTCCAGTAATGTTGATGCACAGGAAGCGCCAGTTCGAAAATCTCAATAGGATATTTCTCGCGAAGAGTGCCTGAGTTTTATCGGTTGTAAAGCCTACAAAGTATCGTCCAAGGGGAGTGAGAAGTAGCAAGGTGATGATGAGCAGAATATTTCCTAAGTTCCGGCTGATTTAGAAGAGGGGACATTTGCTCCGTTTCTTCAGAACCAGAATGCGAATCTTACAATTGTCCGTGGTTCTTGCTCCGACGAAATCGACAACTCAAGACCTCGAGACATCTCCGAACAGACTATTTTTCTGATTGATCCTTGTATCAAATCGTGCGGAGATGAAAAAAACAATTATTGTGACAAGGAAATTATGCAGGCATAGTGACAGTTTTGTTGGAAATATGAAAACGTCTATGTGGATAACGATTAGCAGCCGACTAATCGGTGTTCGCGGTTGTTTATCTAAGCACTGTGACTCTAGACAAATTATTCCAACTGCGCAGACCAGTCGGAATCGACGAAGATCTAATAAACCCATAAAACGTTCGACGTGTTCAGACCCACCGGAGCTGTAACTGCCTAATCAACACTTCGCATTGAAGTGGTGGACCAGTTCGCTCCAAGCATGATTGTTTGGGTACGAATCAATGCTTGATATGAGATGGTTTTTGTTTTCTCGGGTAAACCGTAACGTGCCTCCAAATTGTTTCTCATGTGCTAACTCGGATTCTTGTTTTAATGAAACGAATTGCAATTTTGTTTTTCTTTTCCATTCAGGTGTTGTTTACAACAATGCGAGTAAGTTTCCCAAATATCTCTGCTGAACACGTATTTGTTCACAAATCAGACCTCGATTGGGATGACAACTCAAATCCGTGGCCTCGAGTAGCAAATGTTGATTTACAACCAGATCTTTGTTTACATCCGTGTTAACTTTGTGCTGTTACGCATCCGGTCATAATAAAGTTTCCTTGTTTTCGCCCGCGTTCACAGTTTTTATTGGGATAAAACTCAGTCACGTGCCTGATATATTTCGCAAACCTTTTGTTTCCCAAACCAGATGCCAGCTACCCGAATCAAGGTGAGTTGCATGGATCCGAGTTTGGTTTACCTCTTGGATGTGCATTCATTACACTTAAGTTTTGATTGTAACTTGTCTTGTGGTCATCTTCCAGGGTATTCGAATAGATAAAAGACGATTAGTTAAGAACAATGAGCACCACGGAGACCTCGATTCTCTGAGGTCTACTTTAAGGCAATTCGTTCTCGTGGGAACGCGAACCAAGTATCCAAAATCATTCGCGAAAACTATTCTAGTTCGGCAAATACTCATCTTATCAGTCTGATAAAATCCAAGACGAGTAAAATGTGTCACTGTAAAAGACATGTTAGTCAACCTTGCACAAACCACTATGCCACCCGGAGATTTTTACTGATAATGTAAAAGAAAGCATTAGAAGGAGCTAATTAAAACTGACCACTGTTTTCGTTAATCGGCAATCAAAAATAGTTTCGAATGTATGAAACACAGTCAAATTGTTAATTGTTAGGTTAGTAAGCTGGATAGAATGTCAGAACTTAAAACTTTGGAGTTAATCATTTACATATGCGCGCCTGGGGAAATACATTGCATTTGGGTACTGTACTCCGTCAGGTCACAAAAGGCTCAAAGTGCCGGGTACAATAAGATCACGATTACCAATATCCTATTTCACATTACCACAAAAAATGCATACCTTTAGTATCACTAGTCACGTGAATAGCTTTTACTTATTGTCCATGAACTATTAATGACTGATACTTTAAGCGTCCTTGGAGCGTGAAGCATACGATATTCGTACTTGTACATGAATTCTCTTCCCATTTCTATAGTGTCTGTCGTCGACAACTCTATCCAGAACAACACAACTAACTCGGTATTGAAGGCCATGTATTGACTGAAAGCGTTTCGCATTTGCATGGTTAATGAATTTGCATCTGATTTATTGGAAAAGATACGAACACGGAGAGCTGTTCCGGTAGTCGTATGTGGTCAGAACAGAGATTGAGCGTTGACCGATTTGTTTGGCATCCGGTTTTTTCCTTTCCGCTGGCGATTAACTGAACTTGACCAAATATTTTTTTAATTTCTCCGCGAGCTTTTTTTGTCATTCGGTTTCATCTCGTGATATGACTTCTTGACAAGCCTGTCAACTACTGGACACATTGTGGTCTCGTTCTGGCTGGGCTATCGGAAACCGAATGCGCGAACAACTGAGAAAACTTCCACTCACGGTTACCCACCAGCGGCTTGCTCACCAAGTTTAATTCTCACATGTCGACCGGTAACTGGTGGCACTACTAATTCCCACTTCAGCTTTGTCAGCGAGAGTAAAACGTCAAGTCACAGAAACCGCCAAAGTCTGATGAAGTAACAGACAGTTCAGCAAAACTGTTGAGAGTCTGCCCGGCAACGTAATGACCAAGGCGCTTGTTCTTCCTCTGTCCGAGTCCCAGTTCTGGTGCGGTGCACGTGCAATGCTTACGATTTGCAACAAGGATGAAATAGCTGCGTAGGGTTTCACGATTTTTCAATAGTCAGTTCAGTGTTGTCATCACGTGACGAATTATTTCATGATCAATAAGTACTGATTTGGACGACGAAGATAGGCCGGCTAAATGGTGGCGACTAAACAAAGATTGCCAAACACCGGTTCAGATAAGGCGTTCACGTGTTTCGTCAGCGTAGCTGTGAAGTGATGGGAAAGGCTTGGCAACTGTTCTACAGAACTTACCAAAAACTAACATCAATTAAAACAGAGTTAAAGACAATTCCTGTCGTTTAGTGAGGTCATTTGCTGTGGAATATTGTTCCCAATTTCACTTACGAAAGCACTGGGCCACTTAATTTGTCTTCGTGTACCACTCCACGAAATCACTTCAATCTCCCTCGACTAATTAGCGAGAATGTGTACTCTAGGTCTGCACCTTCATATATGCATGTGCATATGACATATATATATATTTCGTAGAATAAAGCTAAAGTTGTTGTTCTCATTATCTGTTCCTACGTTCAGCTGTCTATCCACCATACCCCGGTAAGAATACTCCGAACGCGCACAATTGAATGCTTTTTCGACGTTTCGTTTGTTTTCCTCGAAAACAGTTTGTGAACTAACTTTCACGGATGGTAATCGTTACTATTTGGTCTATTGCAATCACTTGGTACCATGTTTGCCGACGAGCTCAAGTCACAAAGTTTTCCTTTTTATTGATTTCCTTTTCTTTGAACATTACTTCTTCCCTAGTTGCGAATAACTCCTACCCCGGTGAGTTGGTATCTCAGTTTCCAGTGGAGATTCTGATCCTCTCATCGTCGAAAACTTTTCGACTCGAGAAAATTAGAAAATATTAGAAACGGATTTGTCAACTCGTAATATTTTTGTAATTTTTTTCAGAAGAAATCAATAAATCTTTTGATCAGCCTTAGAAAAGAATATTGACAGACTATATTTGACAAGGTAACACACGTATGCACCTTAACAACCTGAAGAGGAGTTTGATAGGCAAAATGGGAACATACAAAAAAAACTATCGATCGGAAGCTATTTGAAAGACACCAGAAACTTTGGCCTGCTCAATTTAGCCGCCATCGCTAGTTGTTTATTTTAAGCTAAGAAGACTAAATCAAGGTATCATTACAGGCACGATAAGATGGCAACAGGCTGATCGTTGCTAGAATCGAAAGATTCTTTGATCAATCCGAATGGACTGTCTGATGTCCAGCACAAATAACCTATAGCATGTGTGAGACTAAAACTAACTTCACTCGAAGGAAAAGGAACAATCAAAAATAAACGCAAAAGAAATCAGAAATTTCTTCCATTTTCACATGACATAAAGTAGGGATGGATAGAAAGCATTCTCCTAAGGCAAGGCCTGTGGAATCAATGAATCTCATTTGTTGCATAAATTTTGATCTTCAGGATTATTGCTGAAGTTGATTGGTTCGTGTTGTTTATTACTTCGATAACTTGTAACGCAACTGTGTTTGTGTAACTGACGCGCACAATCGAGAACTTTTTGCGTCCCGCGCTGTTTCCATCATCGCATTTTGATAGAACAATCGCATCTTTGTTTTCGGTATCACAGTTAGTAGTGGTTCATCGAAATGCTTTCACTGTTACCTAAAGTTTGTTCCAAATTGACCTAATAAGGTCTACTACCCAACAAAAAGACGCATGCCAAGTGAGATTTAAGTGTTTTGGTCTGACATCTGGTGTGTGTAGACAATATCTACTTTAGGTATGAAACCGATCCCCGGTTTGTGTGCTATCCGGGTGATATGCGAAGTCATTCCCAAGTTGCTTTAGGAGAAACCCTGATGGAAGTGATCCATGGTGACCGATTGTAAATTACTTCGCTCATCGACTCAGCTATGCTACGTGATCAACCGAACTCAATCCACCGAAGTTTGTTGCGACTAGTCGGTCTATCTGAACATGGGACAGGCAAACGAGATATCACGATTTGGCAGCACCGCAGTTGCTTAACGCAACGAATCAGTGCGAAGGAGTTTTAACACTAGCAAATCGCCATTCGCCTATCTTTTACCAAACTTGGGCCGTTTTAAACAACAAGAATACCGGGTGATACACGCGTGTGATGCACGCACATTCTGTATAGTTCTTGATACAGTTCCACAATTTCCAAAAACTCACATACAAACAGATTTGTAAAACCTAGATCCTACGATTCCAGTGATTTTGATGCCAAACTCCCTTGGAGTCTTGATAAACTATGTTATGAAAACAAAACGGTGCGCGATGACACATCCTTGCGCTTCGTGTGCAGAGTCACTGTCTCGACGAGCAGGAAAAGTCACTGACAGAACACATTGGTAATAAGACAATATATATGTATATATCCCTAAAATGTTACAATTTATTTTCTAACGGAGCATCACCGTTACCACCCGTTATCTGCCTTTCAGTTTATCCACAAAATCCTGGTGAGAAAACCAATTATCGATTAGTCAAGACATGGTCCTATGTGGTAAAACCGTTTTCTTTTGTTCTGTTTGACCATTCGGTTACCATGAATTTGTATTGAATAGTCCAGTATTGACTGCAGTTTCTATAAAATTACTAATTTTCACACACTGATTTCTAATTGGCTAATTCGATTTTGTTATTTATTTTGGATCCTTAATCAGCCGCCAACAATTCCTATCCAAGTAAGGCAATCAATGCTTTTTTGGTCATAATGTATGATTTTTTCTAGTAGAAGGATATTAGTTGTCACAAAAAGTTATTCGTTAGACAACATCAAAGCTCAGTTCACCATGCGGAATCGGTGAAAGCACTGCATAGCTCTTTCCACTTCTATTAGGAATCATTAGTAGTGGACATTCTCCAAAACGTAGCTGGGGTTGGAAACCCGGAACCAATGGCCGTGAGGTGAATGCACTAGCCACTGGCTGATCGAGCGGGCATTCAACAGTGTACTAAATTTTACCACATGATAAAGTTCGGTGGGTATGAACTGCTGATGACTCCGAACCAGGATGAAACAACCGTATGGTTCTTTCGCAGTTCTTACCAATGAGATGTGCTTTGATATCGCACGTTACATATACCAATTCCCACATTATTTTGAAACTTTATCAAAATTAATCGAAAATGCTATTCAACTGACTAAATGAAATATGATCCAGCTTAAATGGGCAAATTTATGCTCGCATACTGTAAGGTACACTAAATACCTCTGCAATGTTTTGCAATCTCCGAGCAGGAGAAGTCTTGTGAAGCAGAGATGTGTTCTTATCCAGTCGAATGACATCGACAAAATTCTGAAATAACACCCGAAATAACATGATTTCGGGTAGTATGAAATGATCAGGTGCAAACTAGTCATCCGGATTTGTACCAGTCATTTTCCATCACTAGTAAAGTATTAAGTAATATATAAAATGTATTTGCCGAACATACATTGTGGACCCATTTGAAATGCCTAACAGCTAGTCAGCAAAGTTGGCTGAAACATCGATCGCCATGTTATCCAGTCAACGGCGGACCAATCATTCTGTTTGCAATTGTTCCAAGGGGCCCATCTGATTGGTCTTGAGTACTGTCCATTGATTTTTCCCCCAGTGATTTTTGCTTGTTACTGAACTTTTGATCATACCAACTGATCGTTGTCCTGAGTTAATTGTTAGCTTTCCATCACCTGGTTACCTGTACTAAAGCGGTTGTTTGTAGTTATTTTGCCGGCATTTGTTAAAAATGCAGTTTAAGAAACAATTCTGTTTACTGCAGATCCGTCATGCACAAATAACGAAGGCAAAACCATTTATTTGTCTTTTCATCTGCATTGCAATTTATAGATACCTATACAAGTAAGTTCGTCAAAAATCCAGTACAGGCCGTTACTGAAATCAGGAATTTAAATAACCGTTTTTTTACATCGTCTAAAAACGACGCCAGGTTTACAACCCGTTTTGACGGGGTCAAACAGCTTCATCCTGGGAGGTAGGATGGCATTTTGCAGTCTAGAATACTGCGAAAAACACGAACGCTTACCGGCATTTGTTCGGTAACGCAACACCATTTGACCTAATTTCAACAACCCACTAGCAAGTTTTGTGAAAGCTAGCTGTGTTTGGTTGCTATCTCATCGGAAGCTAAAATGCACATACTAAGACCACTGAGAGAGGAAAGTGGCACGCTTAATAAGCCCATTACTTAGGACGCGATTTAATGGTCCCTTTACACTATCACTAAATCAAATGAATAACTATGACCATGAGCAGCTTTTGGCTGCCTATTACGGTTCCAAGTGCACTAAACTTAACGATTCACGGCGAGATTAGCTGAATTATATCATCTGAACTGTTTAGTGTGTTTCCCTTAAAGTCTACGTTGCTGTCTTTGAAGATTTTGGAAGCACCGGGCTTTCACCATTAGCAATTATGCTACCCTTGCGGTTGAACGTCTGCCCTATTCATCTTGGATGAGAATTCCTTCGAACGTTGATGTAATCCACACTGTTGTTTCTACTTGCCACATGAAATTTCTATCGGACTTGACCGGTCGCGCTGTGCAATAAAAGCGTCTAATTTTTCACGAACCGATTCCCTCGCTCTTCATTTTTTCCGATTCAACAAACAGATACCTCCGCCGGTGAGTTACCCAACCTCTGTTGTTGATTTGGATTCCGTAAAATTTTCTCATCAGTCAACTATATTTCGATCGATTTTTATTCGTGTGGATTTCGGACTGCATCGTGGCAACTTAGTGTTTCTCATTTTATGGGTAAAATATGATTATATTGTCGATGACGATAGTGGTGCCACGTAATGACTTCTCTTCTATTGTGTTTGTATATCTAAAATCAGTTGCTCCCACCTCGAAGAACGTTTCACTAGCTCTTAAGGTTGAATCTATTTTCACTCTTCATTATTCAGTTTGTATTGAAACAGAATTGGAACGACAAATAATGTTCACTCTGAGCCAAATTACTTGTTTTCAAGGAGAAATCTCGCTTCTTATTAGATCTCTCAATGATAAACATGGTTTAATAAATTGTTTTATTGTTTAGAAGTATATTCAATAGACCTGAGCCAGAAAACAATTAAGATCTATTCACCACGCACATACATACGAACACAAACGCCTTGATAAGATTTGGACTTTTAGACAAAGTATTTCCTAAAAAGTATTGGACTTTCTAAATACTAACTGAGTAACGGAAATTCTCATAATTTATCGATTTATGCAATTCAGGTGTACCGGGCGGATATCCAGGTAAGTATTTTTTGTCGTGAAAGTCATACCAGATGAAGCACTACAAGTCGACCGCTGGAAAAGTTTGCCAAAGTCTGTTCTTTTTTGCATTGAGCAACGAATGCTAACCAACTGGTACAAAAGACTAGAGTCGTTCACCGGAAGATAAAAGTAACTCACGGTGTTCGTATTTACGCACACATCCCGGTACCGTTACATTCACCTGACAATTGGTTCAGACGACTGAAACGGAATAGGATTGCCTTATTATTTCCATATCGCTGTCCGTTGTGTAATTGTGTTAATAAGCATCAAGGCTATGACGCATATAGAAAATTTTGTTTTATTTGAGTCGATCAATAGAGTTTGCGGTGAGAATTTTAGGCAGTTGATGATGGACCATCCTCGTTTGTCGCTTAAATCTTCCACTAGGTGTAACCGAACAGCTGAGATTCACTAATAGCCGGCGGTGGCCAAGCCGATAAGGTAGTGGAATTTGGACGCGAAGGTTCTGGGTTCGAATCCTCCCACCGCCGGTCAACTTCCCCACTTGGCAGCCCTCTGCTGGCCGTGGCCCCCTTCCTGAAAATTAATGTACATTGTTGCTTCATTAATAAAGGAAGTAAAAGATAAAAGAAAAAGTTAAAAAAGATTAAATATTTAGAGTCACTGGTAGTGTGTACAGTATTTGCTAAAGTCCAACTTGATGTGATAGTTAAAGGTCATCGATAGGCAAATATGAACACGAATGTGGGCAAGAAATTTGCTATTTCATAGTCACTGTTCTCTAATTCTGAAAGTTAGAGTTGTACAACATTTGATTAATCGATATTCATTCTCGTTAACATCATTACAGGTGCTTATCCATGTGAGTTTTCGAACGAACACTTTATTTTCATATTCAACACGGTCGGATTCGCATAATATCTTCAAGTACCCAGATTTTTGGCCTTTGTAGTTATTTTTTGCATTTCTGTACTGTGTTTGCACTCACTTTTTGTTTATCGGATTTTCCAGCTGATTGCTTCATCAGAGAATGACTAATCTAGCTGTGTCACTGACAAGTTTTTGGGGCAAACCTGTTGTGTCAAATGTCCCACTTTCCGTATTGATTTGAGCAGCAAACACCAGAGACCTAGGAATGGCGCTTTGTATTAGTCAGTGTATCTCAAAATCATGACTGACTGAGCAGCACAAAGCAGGCTGGGTCATTGGGCTTAACGGCAGGTGCGCAATAAACTAAGTAGAAGACCGAACTCGATGAAGACAAAAACCGTTATGAGTGTGCACTTGACACCGAATGAGTTTTGGCCGGCAGTCATTTGAACTAGTGTGCCGAGACACTCACAGTCGATGGAAATCCTGGACGAAAGCTACGACGTCGCGTTGGCTGAGTTCTTTCCATTCCTTTAATGCACTTCCAGTTTCTTTCTCCTAGCATGCCCTGTCTTCCTGTTCCATACTGCGAACAGATCTTGATAGGAATTGATGTACGCGATCTTCAGTTGCGTAGCCAAGTAAACCTAGCGTCTGCATGCCAGCTGTTAACAACCTAAGCATAAAACAAAACCGGTTTCCTGTCTTAAGAATGATTCTGAATTCTTGTCTAATGACCACAGCAAAATTTTACTGAGGTTAAACTAGCCGAGTTCAAGGATTTTCTCGCATTCGTTTTAGTTCCATATTTGTGAAATCGATCAGACCAAAATTCGCAATTTGGGATTTGTCCGTAATCCTCGTCGTTTGATTCTCAAACACAATTATCTGCGGTGTTATGTTTCACACGTGCACCAATCTTGCCGTAATGGATGAACCGGAATTTTCCATTTTGGTTGATTTCACATATGCATACGTCACAAAAGCAAAGTAATCAAAAGCGTTTCGTGTAGTGTCTGACCGTAGAGCAAAAAATAACGACCGTGCCGTTTCTCCGCGGTCAACTGCTGCGGCTGCTGTTCGGACTTGCCACCAATGGGCTGATGATAGTGGATTCACAACCGATCCCAACCAGCTTTGTTTCTCGCTCTAGAATGTGGCAAATCGTGAGTGCATCCAAAACCCCCTAATCAATTTGGGTATCAAAATACGCGGTGTTTGCGTGAACGATGAAGTTATGAACTTCGACGGTGTAGATTGTTCTCTACCCGAGGCTAACTTACACTGTCATAGACACACATACGCACACACACTAGATACCGTGCAAAATACAGATCATGCATTTTCGGTAGACGTCCTCTACTGGTTGCAAATTAGTACTGAATTGTTAAGCTTTCGTCTCGAACAATTATTGCAATTTTGTACGAACCTAAATCCACGCCAAATTTACTAACTACCTTCTCGCCTGGATTAATTTAGCTGTCAATAAACAAAGTAAGTTAATGTAAAATATTTTCTTCCTGTTACTCGTTTGTTTTATGCAACGATTTAGTAATCCAAAAAATAATACAACTTAAACAATCAATTTGCGATAAATCATGTCATTCTTGCGATAAATCTGGTTAAAATTGTGAGTGATATAATGTTAATAACACAGCGTTGTTGACTACCGTGGGTAATTGTCCTTCTCAAGGCAAGTTTTACAATCAAATGTATTTGACCTTGACTAGTTTGAACTTTAGGTGCAACCCCACAGATTTCGCCTAATCTGATTGAGGTCAACTGCTTTAATCTCTGATTTTCACATAAACGGTGGCATATTACATCCCATTTTAGGAGCCTATATTACGGGAATAGTGTATATGAGCAAGAAGAAAGCGACCATTACAACAGACATGGCACGGACGGGAACAGAGGCCCACACGAAACTGGACAGCGAGTTGTGTAGTAGTGTGAGTTTTGTTGACTTTATGCTTGGTTGGGATGTTTCGCTTGCCTGATCTAATAATAATGGTTTCGTTCAAAATATTCGCGAAAGAAAACCTACCGTAGACACAACAACCATTTCCCGCAGAAAAGAATACTAAATCTTTGGTAGTTTATGGCTCTCAGACGGGCGTTTAAATGCACTTCGACACAGCTTACCGGTCAAACGTCCTAGGTCACCACGGGTGGTAAACCACATACACTGGTCCATTTTTAACCTTTATCAGAAAACAACTCTTTCTGATTGATCATCTTCCGCAGTTAGTATATACGAAAGTTAGTAAGTTAGCATTCTAGATGTTTATTTTTTTGACGCCTTGGTACGTATTGTGTCCAGCTGAAAATTTTTATACCATAGTAGAATTGTCTGTTCTACTGGAAAGTAATTTGAAACTCCCAATAAATGTAATGCAAAACACCGAACGCATTTTCTCATAGATCTACAACGGGTTGAAAACGGACATATTACTCAGCTCAAGTGTGCTCAGTTGTCAAATTAGCCGAGTTGGAACTGAGAAGGTGGAGACGGCGCTTGATTTTGACGGGAATATCTTGCAGAAAAACAAACTGACCGTACGAGATAGTGCAGTTCTGTCACGCATCAAAACCGCGGTCCTAAGTTACACCCCATCGGCCTACTACTATTACGGTTCCGTAACCAGAATGAACGGTAAGTGAAGAGATGAACCGATGCGATTTTGTTCACCGCACACTTTATCCCATTTAAATTTATTTCATAATTTTGATGTAAGAAGAAGAACTAGTCGTGGTGTTATTTTGTCAGTCTAATGCATGCGCAAGTGTTTGTGATCAAAGGAAGCAACTAGCTATTTTGATTGCACATCCTTAGCATCTAAACTTTCCCAAATTCATGGGATATCTAAAAATGGTGTTAACAAGCAAGTACCGTGCAAGCACTTGCCAAGAAACGATGTAGGATACTCAATACATAATCTATATATATGTATATATATATATATCATATTAAACTTCCAGTTATAACCTGTATGTCTGAGAGACAATACCTGAAATCCATAATGTACAAGAAACAGTTAACAAATGTTTATTTTTTCAATGTAACATTGTTTGCGGAATAGCTGTGTACGACAAACGATTTTGTTCCCAATTTTACCCAGGTGTGAACGGAAAATTCACAGACTTCCTCCTAATCAGTGTGACCCTCTTCGTGTCCATGATCGCCCTGGATTTACCGTGCTGACTTTAACGAACCGAGCTTCTTGATGTGAATGGAAAAACTGTTGAGAGTCCATTCAGTTCGCAATGAATTTCACATTGCCGTTCGTCAAATGCTTGATACAAATAAATTTGTTTTCTCTTTTCGTCAGCTGAACAGCTTGCCTTCTGTTCTCTCATTGAAGTTAGGTTAGATTAAAAGGATTCACTTAGACCATATGGACTGTCATCCAAAAAAAATAGAAAATTGTAATATCCAGAAAAATGGTCAACTGAGACGTTGATTGATTTATTTAGGCTAAAATGAATTTCGTTGAAAATGTTGATTTGTTATATTCTAATCTACTGAATGCAACGTGTTTTCCATCCTCGGTTTTCTTTCACCTGACGTCTGCCGCTGCGAAAAATAGGCAGCATTCTTTTTTATTGACCAAGCACCGTCGTAAAGTTTGCTCAGCCTCTTTTGTCTACCAGATATTCACCGTTCATCCATATACATGATACTATGCATCATCATCATGCACCGCTCTGGTTAGTTTTTACGCAAGCCGCGACTGTCCAGCGGCTTCAACTGACCACGAACGTCAGCTCGAAATTCTACACTGCAAATGATTCTCCAACCACTAGGCATTCCGTCGCAATACCGAAAAACCTGAGACAATCAAATACATTAGACTGTACGCACTGCGCATTCACCTATCATACTGAATGTCATTTTGTAGTGCATTCAGCTTCCGTAACGGATATAAATAGTGAAGGGTCAGCTTGAGCCCGTATGCATTCCAATTATGAAGATATTTTGAATCCTCAGCTAGTATTTCTTGATTTGTTTTTCAGATGACACATTCTTGTCGACAAGAAATCAGATTCCTTACCGGATTTCCTCATTTGTTATCGGCCTAAACTATCGCTTGCTGGGTATCTTCATGATTATGGTATTATCAACACCTAAGCTTGCAGCGCGATCCCGTATTCTTTGTTCTTCTCGAAATTCCTCATTATTTCTTCATTAGAATTGTTAGTTTACCTAGGCACGAATGTGAATTTCTTCTCCAGTGGTGAATAACTTATTTGTTAAAACGAGCCATCCACCTTCAAATCCTGTTTAAAGTCCACGCACGGGACTAGCCCAAACTTAACTCCATGATTTGCATGGTGAAATTTCAGAGAAAAAGTTATCACAACTGAACACTTTCTGCTCCCTGTTCCGTGTGCTTTCGAGTTAGTATTAGTCGGAACTCTAGTGTCTCTCGGTCGACTTAAATTCTCACAAAAGTTTTGATTATGTCTTAGCTGAATTGCTATGACCGCCGGTGGACTACGCGCGTTCCAGTCTCATTGTTGTCAGTCATCTTAGTGCCTGTTAAATACCATGATGTAAAACTGACCAAGAAAAAATGATAAGGCCTTTTTCATAGAAATCACCGTTTGGTTCTTTTTTACCAGTTGACTTCCGTCCTTCTCTTTATAGTCGGCCGATAAGTACAAGTCCGAGATCATGATGTTTCCTCTCTAGACAACAAGTCCGTGGAACACAATAGACTTTTCGGTAGCCAGTCTTTGAAGACCAGTGATTGCTGAAAAATTCCACGTCGACTATGCAGACCGGTCTAAGGCTAGCGAACAAACGGCCTCACCGAAACGTCCTGCACATAATGATTTCTTAAGTTAAGACCTAACGTCAGTAGAGATAAACTGCTATAACAGAGTATTTTTTCAGTTCTGTTTAATTCAGCGATTGCCTGTCAGTTTTCTGAATTGATTGCGAATTCCGAACTTCATTTCAATAAATTCTACTTAATTTACGCTGCATCAATCAGCAGCAGGACTGTGTAATCCATTCACAAAATCTAGAAGTTTTCTGCAAGATCCCGGAGCAAACATCTAGGAGATGAAGAGGTGAAATCAGGTTCACTTTGCCAAATGTGTTCTAATGTTTTGCGGCTGGGAAACAACTGAAATTGGTTAAATATTTTTGTTTTCAAACATTTTGATTATTAGTCTGTTTTATGGCTCATGTTGGGTGTTTCCAAAGTTTTGTTATCTCTGATCCTGACATTTTGATCATAAACTTGTCATCAGCCGGGATAGCATCATCAGTGCTTAGGCAATGACCACTTCGGTTAGTTACATTTCTATTGGTTTTTCCCTAGATTTGACCTTGACCCGAAATTAATTCCGCCTCACAGGCTAATATGGCCTCGACCAGGAGACAAGCATTGATGCAAATTATAGCAACTTTACTGACTTTTACAGAGTTTTTTTAGTAGTAGGAGATTGAATGTTTACATGAATTAATTCACCATGTGATATCATCGCTCAACTCACCATAAAGAAATCATGGAAGCACTGTACAGCTGCTTCATCCAGCTTGTTAGGAATCATCAGCAGTGCATATCCACCGCGCCCGAACTGGGACGCGAACTCGGGACGAACGATTCTGAGTCGAACTAAAATGTACCAAAATCTCAAGCTCTGTGGGTCATATCCAAAGCCTTCGTCGTACTTAGGCTACCTGCAGAGAAGTCATCTATCAGTAAGGGTCGATCGCTGTGAGGTAACGGACAGTAACCGTGCAAACCAGTGACGGATAGGTGCAACATCATGTGGTGAAGTTCAACAAACCGTTCAGAGCCTGCCCGGTAGCGTAATGGCTAAGGCGTTCGACTCAGAATCGTTCGTCCTTGTTCGGGTTCGCGTCCCAGTTCGGGCGCGGTCCATATGCACTGCTGATGATTCCTAACAAGGATGAAACAGCTGTACAGTGCTTCCATGGTTTCTTTATGGTCAGTTGAGCGATCATATCACATGGTGAATTATTTCATGTAAACATTCAATCTCCTACTACTAAAATGTATCAAGTAATCAAGCTGTGTAGGTCATATCCAAAGTCTTCGTCGTACTTAGGCTACCTGCAGAGAAGTCATCTATCAGTAGGGGTCGATCGCTGTGAGCTAACGGACAGTAACCGTGCAAATCAGTGACGGATATTTGCAACGTGCTCATGTGGTGAAGTTCAACAAACCGTTCAGAGCCTGCCCGGTAGCGTAATGGCTAAGGCGTTCGACTCAGAATCGTTCGTCCTTGTTCGGGTTCGCGTCCCAGTTCGGGCGCGGTCCATATGCACTGCTGATGATTCCTAACAAGGATGAAACAGCTGTACAGTGCTTCCATGGTTTCTTTATGGTCAGTTGAGCGATCATATCACATGGTGAATTATTTCATGTAAACATTCAATCTCCTACTACTAAAATGTATCAAGTAATCAAGCTGTGTAGGTCATATCCAAAGTCTTCGTCGTACTTAGGCTACCTGCAGAGAAGTCATCTATCAGTAGGGGTCGATCGCTGTGAGCTAACGGACAGTAACCGTGCAAATCAGTGACGGATATTTGCAACGTGCTCATGTGGTGAAGTTCAACAAACCGTTCAGAGCCTGCCCGGTAGCGTAATGGCTAAGGCGTTCGACTCAGAATCGTTCGTCCTTGTTCGGGTTCACGTCCCAGTTCGGGCGCGGTCCATATGCACTGCTGATGATTCCTAACAAGGATGAAACAGCTGTACAGTGCTTCCATGGTTTCTTTATGGTGAGTTGAGTGATGATATCACATGGTGAATTATTTCATGTAAACATTCAATCTCCTACTACTAAAATGTATCAAGTAATCAAGCTCTGTAGGTCATACCCAAAGCCTTCGTCGTACTTAGGCTACCTGCAGAGAAGTCATCTATCAGTAGGGGTCGATCGCTGTGAGCTAACGGACAGTAACCGTGCAAATCAGTGACGGATATTTGCAACGTGCTCATGTGGTGAAGTTGAACAAACCGTTCAGAGCCTGCCCGGTAGCGTAATGGCTAAGGCGTTCGACTCAGAATCGTTCGTCCTTGTTCGGGTTCACGTCCCAGTTCGGGCGCGGTCCATATGCACTGCTGATGATTCCTAACAAGGATGAAACAGCTGTACAGTGCTTCCATGGTTTCTTTATGGTGAGTTGAGCGATGATATCACATGGTGAATTATTTCATGTTTTACAGAGTTGTTACATTTCCCATGTTGCTGGCTCCGGCAATGTGATTGTGAGACGCCCTTTAATTGAGGATGGTGTTGGATACTGCGACAGTAAAATGGTTCCCCTGTAAAAAAATAAAAAGACACGATCGAGGGCAGTAACCAGCAGCGATCGAAATATTTACATCGTGGCATCTGATTATTGGCGTTGTGGATTCACGTACTACTACGATCGATCACCTCAGCGACCTGGGCGCCTTTTCTAAGTATTGCGCATTCCTTCAGCACCAAATATTTTACACGAATATTATTATATTTATGAAAACATTACATGTGAGACCAATTTATTTCTGTTGCAATTCCACTCCTGTTGATTTCACTGTTAGCTGACTTTTGTTTTACGAACCCGTTTCCGCATTTCGTTGAAGTCCAAGCCAACGTGTTTTGAGTCCCTTGATTCGTTGCAATTGTAAAGTATCCAGTCTTTGAATATATGACTGGATTGTTCTCATTATGCATGAACCAAGTGACAGGGATACAAGTCCTCCATTTTCTTTAACAACTGGAAATAGAAACAGTATAAAACAGCTTCTTGGAACCGAGATTTTCACGGCATCTCAACGGTCCTGCGTATCGGGACACGAGTTTTTGAGTACTCTTATAAACAACATTTCCATTGGTAAACATTACGGTTAAACCTTACTTGTGACGGGAAATGTGGAGTGCTACTATAGTCCTACTATACGACTATTTTGCGGATTTCTGCGCGAATATATGCATTTCTTGACATACGTTCTGCCAGATTTTGGAACGTTATCGGTGCCACCTATCTGCCTGCTACCTCTGACTAGCAGGTGTGCTCATGTAACATCCCATTCGAAATTTACATTCGCCTGAATACATATAGCACTTTGATTGTATAATTCTAATCAATGGAATGAATGCTGACAGTGGCCTCAAATTTGACATAGGACCACCAGAAAAATCGAGACCAAAACTTGCTAATGCGGCGAGATGGAAAATGCTCTCGGTTACTGAAGCCGGACGACTAGAGCCGCTTTCAGTAGAAAAAACTACTTCACAAAAATTCTTTTTTTCAGTAGCTGGAAAGTCAGCTTATAATTACTTCGCCCAGAATGCGGACTTGCACAATTAGAACCTGGTGATCGATAGTTCTGTGATTGGTCAAGTCTAAAGCAATATCCACTATGACGAAGTTAGGCTTTTTTCCGTAACACGATCCTAGAGTTCAGAACTAAAATCTAGGCACCAGTTTGGTTATTGTCCCCAAACGTGACAGAAGCCCAGTGCAGTTTATCTGCCCTAGTCTGATCTGAAAGTTTACAACAACTCTTGTCCAAGGGTTTTACGAAAGTAGCACTAACAAAAACCTTGCCACACTGATACAGAACCGCAAAGTAGTGTGACATTTTTTGCTTCCATACAAATTCCATTGTCCACGGTAACTTCATTTCAATGCCATGGCTACTGTTACCGCGGCAATGTGCACGCAGGCAGTGCTCATTAAAGGGTTTCACCTAAAGTCCATCATAAAATGGGCAACAAACAACGAGACCCAGGCAAGCCAGATTCTAGGAAGCACATCGACGACCAGTACCACTTACATAATCAAATCCAATAGATCAGGACACAACCTTCCAGTCATACTATTACTGCTACTACTACTACTGTTACCACTCCAGCTGCTAATACTACTTCTAGTGCTAGTATTACTACTGTTACTCGTATTGCAACTTTCCGATTCGGGCTAATGCTCGTCTGGAAATATTCTCACACAAGCGAAGGACTATTTCGATTATCACCACTTCTCGTGGTGAACTCGGATGAAAAATTGCCATAATCATGAACTCGGCCTCGGCTAGTAATGTACAGAGACTGGAATGATGAGTGAAATATCCCTGACACACCATTCAACCAGAGGCATTGGCATGGAAGTTAACGAACGACAGAGTCAAACGTGGATTTCAAATCCAGCAATGCGGAGGTTGTCGCTTTAGCAAAGATGCCCCTATTTTCTTAGATTTGTGGCAAGTCAAATATTTGGTCATTACAAAACCGATCGAGTCGGGAACCGACTTGGTTTTCACACATACACCTTCGGCGAGCACCAGATAATCAGCATAGTGTAATACTCGCGAGCAATTTCGACATAATGCTTCCCAAACTTATTTTTCTGTTGTTTTCACATGAGGATCTCACATAGTTCGTATTAAACGGCGCAATCTCCGATTCATACCAGTCGTTAAAACTTTGGTTCCCATGCCCAGGCTTATACCAATAGTTTTAACAAGTTAAACGTTAACCTCTCACTACCTTCCTTGAATAAGGATGGTGGCATCTCATCTGCTCTGTCAACCTTATGCTTCATCTAGAAATCCATCTTCTTGAAGGCCTTTCTTTTCTGATTAACCGCTAGCATCCATCAGCATTGTCCAAATTGCAGACGTACGAAGCGGGTTTACTATGGCATTAGCCAACTAAAATGTTTTCTAAAGCATTTTTGTCTAACGTTCCATCCGACGGTCTTCAGAGCGAATCAGTTCAATTTCGGATTCTATAGTCGTCTAGGTTACACCAGACTTCCGTGAAAGGGTATTCGCGTTCAGTTGGCAAAGTTTGTGACAATTGACGATAGCTGCGATCTTTTCCATTTTCTTACAGTTCCTTATCCGCAACTACTTCAGATCATTCCTCAACCTGTTAGTCAGCTGGCTTCTCAGGGTTTTGTGTATCGCATTGTATGTGGCATCCTGAGAGACAAATCTGTGCGCATCCAACAGAACAACTGAAATCCATGAAATCCAATATTTCCGAGTTTTACTCAGTTTGTGGTTCTGCCTAGCAGAAAGTTCTAGGTGTAGAGCTTCTATGATGTTTTCTTTG
Source organism: Fasciolopsis buskii (assembly GCA_008360955.1). NCBI lineage: Eukaryota > Metazoa > Platyhelminthes > Trematoda > Plagiorchiida > Fasciolidae > Fasciolopsis > Fasciolopsis buskii. The sequence continues at coordinate 572,502 of LUCM01010783.1, read as the reverse complement.
GGTTTTTTTGGGACTCTGGGGCTTTGACTTTGACTAATGTCGGGTTGAAAGTTCTGAACGGAATTGTAGTCAGAGATTACTATCTATAATCAGCTGTGTAGGACGGATGGTTTTCGAGCTGATGTGACCACGAACTAGGCGTTGTGCAGTTCTTAAATAAGAAGAACTAAGGTTGGTAAGATTTGCCATAGAAATTTCATCTTGAAAATTTGAAACCATCCATAATTCGCCGGGTGTCCATAACAAAAAGAAGTTTTTCTTTGAGAGCCTTGACTGAAGCCTTGACTGAAGCCTTTGACTCAAACGTCTCGCTCGCAAGGGCACTGACTCAGCTTGGGAGCCGTGAGCATAAGTAAATTTATAATTAGTCATCCTGCTCAGAGCAGTAGACAACGTCGTCCTGGTTACTCTTTGCCACGACCGATGCAGAATGGAGTTCGCTATTTTTACTATTCACCGAGGTTTGCTGAAGGGTACTGCTAGAGAGTCCAGTCACTAAGCGGGTGAACATTTAGACTGGTCAACCAAAGCCTATGGTTTTAACAAGAACTTGATTCCAAGGCATCGGTATGTGGCCGAGTGAAAGCCCATCTACTCGTGTCAATTATTCGTCCACTTATTTTTCTGAGTGAGTTGGAAAACCAGATTAATCCCCAACCGCGCGAACCATGACATTACCTGAAATCTGACTGATACCTGGCTTATACAATAAGTTTTAGGAAAAGAGTACTTCATCTAGCACGTTGACCAACCATTTCTTAGTGAAGATGCACCCGAACCATCGGCCTCCTGCTCCGATTCTATTCGGCTAGCAATTTTGTTTTACGTTGCTTTGATTCGCCAACAGAAGTCAGTGATTTTCATCGCAGGTTACCAGCCCCCGAGGAAAAACGGACGGGTAATGCCGAACAGAGTAAAACTTTACAGTGGTAAAATCAAAACCTACAAAATAACCAAGTTTTGAGTATAACTTTCGCGGACTTCAATCCTTCCTCTGCTGGTCAACTTTCTCACTTGACATTAACTCGAAAAATACAGTAGTGTCATGATATTGTGTACCGCATGGATGAGTCGGACTAACAAACAACTATACTCGCAAACAACTAAAGGTGAAGTGAACGGAAGCTGTTCTTCGTAATTCGACAAATTAACTCTCATCCCCTCTGATTCCGTTAAGTTGAATGAGTTTCGGTTACTGACACCCACTGTCTGATAACCAACGACACTCTTTTCAAACATATGCGTGTTATATTGGAATTTTAGCGAACACAGAAGTCAGCAGTTCATTCAGACAAAAGAACACAGTCATGCCTACCACCATGTCGAGCAGAACGTGCCGAAGGAATAATGCCGCTATTCAAGAAAGATTACCGTGGTAATCAGATGAAAGATTATTTCAGTGTGTCATAATGTGTCACATTGCTATTGATTTGGGACTGCATGAAACGAAAAGTTCGACATGTGGACACATGAGGGCGATAGTTTGATGAATCGCCGTGCTGAAGATGATCAGGGTTCTGGAAGTAATTCAAATGTACCCTGTATAATAAAGTCATTTCGTTGTTCGGAATTCCACTCTTCAGTAAGCCGATTCTATCTCTAGATCGCTGTCGTCCGGCAACACGATTACAAATAAGAAGAAACAAAGTCGAACGGCACACAGATTCTCACTTATTAAGTAAAATAATCATACTAATGCGCTGCTCTATTTGCATTATTGCACCTGTGGGACTGCCATAATTTTTTGAAAATTGCAACTGAGCACATAGAGAAAACACAAGTTGGCGAACAAGCTCGTTTTCAGTGATTCGTACTCATACCATTACATCACTATATATACATTTTGACAAAATATTTTCACTATAGGAAGGATTGGATTAGTCATTTACAAATATGGGTGGGGAAGGGATTTGTGGTGTTAATTGTTTTGTTGTCTAGGGTTTGTATTGGGACGGGGGTGGGCCAAGGGAGTTGAAGCGCAAATTGTTTGTGAGAACAAAGTGGAGGATTGCGAAGACGGATTGCGACAGCTTCCGCAGTGCTCAAGAGGCGACACTTTGCCAGCCTGGATTGTTGACCTCTGACCTTATACAGGGTCCGGAAAGCTTGCGTCACAATCACGGTGTGGTTAGTCTGTGTTAGATGTGAAGCGACTGCGCTATTAAGTGACTTAATTGTTCCAGTGCCTAACCATGCCGGGTGGTGCTCACGGATGTGTTCAGACAAGCGCCTGGTCGTGCGGCCGATCTACATTGTCCCACAGGAACATGTGAATGAATAGATACAAAACGAGGCTGCAGAATCAGGGACTTTGTCTTTCAACCATAATGACACTACGGGGCGGGATTTGAACAGGATACGAAGCTTGGCTGCGTAGAACGTCTTATTGATAGCACTAGTCAGTCTTCGTCGTGCTATTTCTGCTAGCGTGTCACCTTTGAATGGCAGAGATATGTATACTGGCTTTCTCTCCACCGTCGCCCTCCTAGGAACTTCCTGTCCTGTCTCCAACATCTTGTCGATTAATCTAATTGGGAAACCATTTTCAGTGAATACTCTTCTGAGCGTCTGCAGTTCAGCTTCAAGAGTATCTTCTGTGCATATTCTTTTTGTCCTAGCAATCAGACATCTAATTAAGTTCCTCTTCACACTAAGAGGTACAAAGCTGTGGAAGTTGATGTATTGCCCATTCCATGTGGCTTTCCTGTGTACTGATCGCCGAATTGAGTCGTCTTCTCGACGACTTAGTCGTACATCTAAGAAAGCTATTTCACTGTTCAGCCCCATCTCTGTTGTGAATTTCAAATTTGCGTGAGCCGAGTTGAACACATTCAACAGTTGTTTAGTTTTCGTCGAGGGGTTGAGTACACAGATGTCATCCACATAACGCTTGTATAGGTAGAGCGATTGTATTGACGACTCGAGTGGTCCACGTTCCAGCTTTGCCATGAAAATGTCAGCTAGTAGCGGACCGAGTGGGGATCCCATCGCTACGCCATCCTTTTGACGGTAAATTTGATTATTGAATTTAAATTGGACGTTGTAGGTACAAAAGAACAATAGTTGTTTCAAGTCTGCTATCGGAAGACTCGCCGCTAAGCCATTGTTCTCGATGTAGTCACAGAGGTATTCGATTGTCTCCGTGATCGGAACGTTGGTAAAAAGGGCGGTGACGTCTAAAGAAAGCATCNTACATTGTCCCACAGGAACATGTGAATGAATAGATACAAAACGAGGCTGCAGAATCAGGGACTTTGTCTTTCAACCATAATGACACTACGGGGCGGGATTTGAACAGGATACGAAGCTTGGCTGCGTAGAACGTCTTATTGATAGCACTAGTCAGTCTTCGTCGTGCTATTTCTGCTAGCGTGTCACCTTTGAATGGCAGAGATATGTATACTGGCTTTCTCTCCACCGTCGCCCTCCTAGGAACTTCCTGTCCTGTCTCCAACATCTTGTCGATTAATCTAATTGGGAAACCATTTTCAGTGAATACTCTTCTGAGCGTCTGCAGTTCAGCTTCAAGAGTATCTTCTGTGCATATTCTTTTTGTCCTAGCAATCAGACATCTAATTAAGTTCCTCTTCACACTAAGAGGTACAAAGCTGTGGAAGTTGATGTATTGCCCATTCCATGTGGCTTTCCTGTGTACTGATCGCCGAATTGAGTCGTCTTCTCGACGACTTAGTCGTACATCTAAGAAAGCTATTTCACTGTTCAGCCCCATCTCTGTTGTGAATTTCAAATTTGCGTGAGCCGAGTTGAACACATTCAACAGTTGTTTAGTTTTCGTCGAGGGGTTGAGTACACAGATGTCATCCACATAACGCTTGTATAGGTAGAGCGATTGTATTGACGACTCGAGTGGTCCACGTTCCAGCTTTGCCATGAAAATGTCAGCTAGTAGCGGACCGAGTGGGGATCCCATCGCTACGCCATCCTTTTGACGGTAAATTTGATTATTGAATTTAAATTGGACGTTGTAGGTACAAAAGAACAATAGTTGTTTCAAGTCTGCTATCGGAAGACTCGCCGCTAAGCCATTGTTCTCGATGTAGTCACAGAGGTATTCGATTGTCTCCGTGATCGGAACTTTGGTAAAAAGGGCGGTGACGTCTAAAGAAAGCATCATTCGTCCCTTCATATTTAGTTCTTTTACGGAATCGATAAGCTCAAATGTGTCTTTGAGACTATGTTTTGATACCTTCTGTCTAACAGGTTCCAGTAACCTAGCTAACCATTTTGCCACAGCATGGTACGGCGAATTGCACATGTCGAGAATAGGCCTCAGAGGTACTCTATATTTATGTAATTTCGGTAGGCCGTACAATGTCGGAATAGTAGTTCCCGTAGGCCGAATTTGTTCGAATGTTGTCGAATCTATGATATCCTTTTGTCTTAGTCGTCTCAAGATACTAGACAACGATTTTTCTATCTGATGCTTCTCAACATTCTCCTTCGCCATTTTTGCAAATTTAGATTTGCAGATCTTTCTTTCAGAAGACCTGTAAAACTAACGGGGAACAATGACAAATGGTGGACAAACACATTGGTAGACAAACCGCAGATGTTAGTCCATTTTACGTTTAAATATCGACACCTTATTTGGAATGACAGTCGTCAGCTAGTCTTCAGACAGGTGGAAATGTAAGATGACTACCTAAGATTTTTATCGATATTGACTCCTAAATATGTAACCGAATCTACCGTGCTAAAGGTATCGGCATTCAAAGATGGTGGACTAGATAGATGAGAAGACCGTGAAGAATGCAGACATTCGAAACATTTGGATAAGTTAAGATCTTAACTAGCTCAGACAGAAGAATTGTAAGTGGAAACCAGGCGACCGGAAAAGCCACAAAGGTTTTATTTCCAGGTACTTCCTGACAGGGCCATCGCAATCGACATGCTACTTGATAAGTCAGTGATGTAAGGGGAGAACAAATAACTAAAAAATCAAAGCCCTGGAGCACTATTGTGCCGTTAACGTTCTACAATCCAGTCGTTTGTACTACTTTCTATTGGAAAACCCACAAGATGGCTAGGCTAATAACAACCAGGGAAAACCAAATGTTTATGAAGTAGAAAAGACCGTCGGATTCAACTCAGATCCAGTTGCTTGGTCTTAGAAAACATGGATTACGTATCCATAGTGGACATGTTAGGTTTGCAGTTAACTTAGAAGATATCATCATGACGATTCATCAGGGAACTTGAACGCTTTTAACTACAGCACGTTCTGTCAGTTTTGCATTAGAAGGTGTTAAAGCAATGAGGCAAACTGAAGTATTTATACTTGGAATTAGCACACAAATTTCGGTCGGTCGCGGTAACGAACGGATATGAATTACCAGTAAGTTTTGAGTTGGCTCCGATCCAAGTTACGCAAACGAAGACAGTGAGATGACCAATAGAAAAGGGGAAAATTTGTTGGAACTGCATTTACTGCTCTTGAATTCATACGCAAATTGTAGATAACCGGATTAGTGAAATACTTTCCATTCGATGGCCTGCAATTAACGTTTGGACTTGAAGGCAGCTTGTCACCAGCATTCTCATTGGTTGGCTGTGTAGGCAAACTAGCCCCAAGCTGTATCGGACTGTATCACGTGGCTAGAACGTGGACTCATCACAAAACACGTTTGGTTAAGGCAATAGAATTAACGGATTTTGAACTAGGAAAAACAACGACGGGTCTTTTGCATTCGGGATTATAAAAATGGGTCTATTTATGTGCTAATTAGAGAGACGAAGGTGTAACGTATAGCCGAGGCAACCCAACTTAAAGCAGATAAACGAAGGGTGTCAGAGCATACCTCTGTCTCTTGTACACGTCTGCTTCGAGATAGAGATAGTTTGTACCTTATCTTGCTGTATAAATATAACTAACATTTCATTAGAATGATGAGTGAAAGTACGGCCAATAATCCTGATATCGGCGGAACATGTCATAGGCCACTTTCTTCCGCACCTCAGTTGAAGGCCTTGCCACGGGGATTTGCTGTTGTCACTGCTCAGTGATTGGCTAGTACACAACAAGTCAATGCGTTTATTATCTGTCTTTTCTAGTGTGAACGTGAATAACAAGTACTTTGTCCCCAAGTCTACAGAAGTGCTTCTTTCGTCCTCTTAAGAGCCTCAATCATTGGCACGAGGTACGGCCATTTAAGCAATACCTAGTAGTCAATTTGAGTGCTCCCCTTGGGCGGGGATGAATGACTTCAATCTGCAAAGGTACTTCAGACCACTGGAATGTGCAAATAGCAAAATTTCAAAAGAATTCAAAAACCACCGGTGACCATCATGAAACTAAATTTTTTTACAAAAGAATGTGTGACTATCTCATAGAACTGTGGCAGAGACAGTCAGCGGGTGCGCCAAATTATAAAGTATTATATATAATAATATCATTATATCCACTATGTATATCTCACCAGAATCTAATCTATAGCATATATATTATATAGTACAACAAGATTTCACTTATAAGTGGCTTCTCTGCACGATGATTAGATAAAATCTGTTATCAGTTTACCGTACAGACCCACAAATTTGACAGGTTGATACTAATCAATGAACTATTCTCCGTCCCCGTTGTGTTTGCGCGGATGAAAAAAACTGACTTCTTATACCATGGTAGATGGGTCTGATCTCATTTGTGTCTCATTTATTTTTTGAAACAAGTTTTTTGATGCGAAGCTTGAATTCTGCAAATGTGGAAACGAGGACAGAGTTTGCCAAACTGAGAAATTAAACAAATCTACTGTCCTGAAGAAATAACTGATGCAGCAAAACCAAAATAGCCTGGTCTCGAGCCCTTTGTGATGTTAACATTTAGGTGACCAGAAATTTCCGTTGACAGTTGTCAACCGGGCTTCTGACATCAAATACGGACGATTACGAGTGTTTTCGATGACTCAAACCCGTGGAGCTGTTTTTGAAATGTATCGTACGCGAACAAATGAGACAGTACGTGATCAGACAAGGCTTACGCTGACAAAGGTGGCAAATGTTCACGATCACAGAAGACAAGTCAGTACGTGTTGGGATCGAATTGGAACACAAACTGTTTGATTGTGGCGGTCATTTTTCAAATGATTATCAAAGTACTTGTTAGAAACTAAAGCGTAAATGTGCTGGTTGGTGAAGTGTATCTCAAAAAAAAAAGCGAATCAAATGTGATAAGCTAATGAAAACACTAATTCTGGATAGTGCAGAAAAGCAGAACGGAAGGGGTCACTGTGCAGTAGAACTTGAAAGATTTGCTTGCCTGCTGATGTCGATGCATTTTGCAATCAAACTGCTAACTGCTGAGCTTGCAGACCTACACACAGAATCTACTTAGTGAGCCTAATACAAGAACCTATTAACTTCGTGATTGCATAAGATATCAGCTGGTCAATATCTAAACACGTCGTCTATAAAGTTTTCTTTGTATTCAAGAAAGACATGACTAATTAAAATCTACGAAGTGGGAAATTCGACCAGGCCATGGTAGGATTGAAACTGGCGACATTGGTTTTCAAAACTATGATTTCTATGGCTCAAGCAAAGCTTATCAGAGTATATTTCGGAGGTAAACTCAAGCATCATATTTCTTAAACAATTGTATTGTACTTTGTACATTTTCAGCTGCCTCGCCCAAAGCTGAATCTTACTTTACTCGTATGGTCACAGAGGACAGAGTATTTCAAACCCCAGTAAAACACTGAAGCAGCGACACGTTCTCAATTAGGCAACCAAAAATATTTGTTCAGTTTGGAAGTGGCGATCATTGTGAATGTACTCGTTCGCAACGTAATGTTCCATTGAATAGTTATGTTAATCCCCGAACTCGTAGACGAAATTAAATTTGTTAAGGTGCAGTACTGTCTTGGAGTACCACACTGGAATGATAACAGAGTAAGGAAGATTCAGCAGCGTGGATGTAACAGTCACATGAATTTCGATCAAGATAGCAGATATAGTGAGTAAAGTACTAGTTTGTAATCTGGTTATTACGATGGCTAACTTCAGCTTCCTCAGTCGGCTACCTTTAATCCTATTCAGTCCCGCCCTAATTAATTAAGCAAAAATGATAACAAAGCCCCTGGCTGACGAATGCGATTGGCCGTTATTCTGTATAATCAAAAGAATTATGAGTCGCTTTAGGTTAAGATTCATTGGTCGACTGCCACTAGTTTTTCGAGCTTACTGACTCTTCTTTGGTCCTCATTTCCAACGTAGTCCCCATTCGCCTCTGAACTTGTCTCGAAGATTGGTTCAACTTTGCTTTGTTCCGGAACTAGGGCTAATGGATGGTTGCCCACCGTGCTTTCCGCCTTGGCACCTTTAGATGATTCCGGAGGGTTTTGACAGTCAGACTTGTTTTCTGGACATGATTTTGCTTCACGGTTGCATTAATCCTCGTCCAGAATTGAGGTGTTCCCGGATAATTTGCGTGCGCTCCTGGCCTCCGATTACATGTATCGTTTGTCTGTTCGAGCAAATCGCCTACAACTCCTACCTATCGGGTAGCCAAACTCGGTGTGCTGTTCTAGCAAAGAACGTCTTCAATGTAGCTGTCCGTTTTTTGCCAATATAATCTAGTACCCTGGAAAAGATGGACAAGGAGCCCTGGATGCAGCAACAATCATTCTTGGAAAGCTTACTAGTGAAATTCAGATAAGCTTGAGTGTGCATCCCTTTTACAACTCCTGCACAGCGGATACGTGGTGATTTCACAACTGGTTTTGAAATATAAACTAAGTTTTAATATCCTTATTTAATTTTCAGTCAAAAAGAAGTGCTCAGGATAATTACAGCAGTCTGCGTCAATTATAATTTCTACGAGACAATGTGTAGATCACTGAGACTTCTAGTCCTGCATTAGACCTAGTATTCTCATGACCGAATGAAACGATTTGCAAGTACTTGAAATGTGTTAATTGGGAATTTTTGTTATAAGCCGACATTTTGGTTCCCGTGAGTAATCCTTTACATGTCAGGTTTGTCATCGATTTTATAAATGTGCTGAAAATGTTCTCCACAGGAATCGAAATGTTTTCTGAATCTCAACTTTACACCTAACACAATGTGAAGCATTGAGTTTTAAGTGTAACCCTTAATGTCTTCGGTGGCGATTTGTTAAACCAAAGTTATTCCGAATCCATCCATGCATGATTCAAAGTTCCCATATTATTACTATTTTATATTCGAGATCAGGTGTGAAAATAAAATGATAAAGAAATCCGATTGGCCAATTATCGCGGACCGAAAGAATGCTAAGACCATGCAGTTTGCAAACTATCCAGGCGATTAAGCATATCCGTGTCCGATCTAGTATAAGTATCTCCGTGCGATGAGCCTACGTGGAAGTCACGTGACACGGTCCTGTGCAGCTCCCCTGTCGCCTGCATCTACGGCCAACGAAGCCAAAATTAGGAGTCACGATTGGGAAAAGTGAACTGTCTACAACGGCCATTGGCCCTTAGTTATTTAGCCAGTGATTTTCCTTTCTAATTAATATATATATATATATATATATATACGACTATCTTGTAAATAGGCTATGATGTGATTTCTAATTACCGGGGTCCTCTTATTACCCTTACGTGTATAGAATGGGGTGGGAGATATTTCGATACTTGCTGGTGATTCTTTTGGGTATGCTCTGCGACTGATCACAAATGGCACTAATATTTCGGGCATAAGTGTTGTACTTTTACGGATGAAAACCGGGTTTTCCACAGCTGTACCGATTGAACTGAAGGTACTTGTCACATAACCGGTAATCAGAAGGCAGTTGCGATCAATTTACGGCATACTTAATCTTACTGGGAATCTAACTTTATCGGCACGTCGACATTCACTCTAAATGACGTGTTTCAATGAAATTAAGATGTGTCCGGAAATATAGGACAGGAAGTATTTATAAGTGGATGAGGCGTCAGCCACCCGAACATGGCCGAAGGTCCGAATCCGAAATCCGACGATCAATTCGGTGGTAGATAACAATCCGGTGTCTCCCAGCTCATTATCAGAACTGACTTGCTGAAACCCTATTTGGTTTCGTGCCACTCCTGGTTCACGCGTACCGGTTACCATTCACCCCCAATATAGTTGGGGGTGAATTGTTCGTTCTTCACACGGGTCATAGAAAGTCAGCCATCAAATAAGATCTCCGAAATTCTTCATCTTTTAGTTTTCCTAATAATGAGGCAACAATGTGTATCAATCTTCAAGAAGGGCACCACGGCCAGCAGAGGGCTGCCAAGTGGGGAAGTTGACTGGCCGCGGGAGGATTCGAACCCGCGACCTCCACGTCCAAACGCCACGACCCTATCCCTTTGGCCACCGCCAGCCAACGCAGATGATGCAGACACTGAAATAAACAGTGAATGGACCAGTAAGTTCTTCAATGCTTAGTGGTCAAAAGTTAATCATTCGTGAAGTTAATATTCGTAATGGTGCTGACTGTCCATGACACTGATCGCGACGCGCGTTGCATTCTCTGATGAAAGTTACAGGGTAATTGAGTTTGTCACACAGACACCATGAAAATCCAGAGAAAATTCGTGGCCAACACAAGCTGCTAAATTTGGTGCATTTTCGCCTCTGATTTAATCTAACGCTGTACGGATACCGTGTTATTACCATTTATATTGTGGCTGGAATTAGAATGACTAGCATCCCTTACCCCGCCTTCTCGACCTGTTCAGTTTGTAGAACTGAGAACTTGATCAAGGTTTGGACAATGCAATACAAATAACCTTTTTGGTATGATCCATATGTATTAGGATAAAACAGGCATCACGGTGACAGATCGAGTGATACACCAAATGGATGGACTAAACCACGGGACATTCATTCAATCTTGACCCGCTGTGCAATTGAAGATGCGACGAAATCCTGGTCCGCCGGATATTTCGGAGTCTGTTTCAAGGTAACGTTGGCCAAGGATAAATGGTGAAAGCGACCGACGAAAAATAAACTGCTGAATTCAGAACTCAGTAATATAGCGATAAGCCATGCATGACTTGAGTTAAACGAACCGCTTGTAGAAATGTGGCAAATTTCAAGAGATTTCACGACAAACTGCCCCGTCTTATGCAACGAGGTAATCAGTTCCACAGTTCAGTCTCCAAATCTGCTCAGGAAACTTGCAAAACACAAGTTCATCTCAAGCGAACGGTTTGTCACCTTCCAAAAGATGAAGATTTCAGTCTCGTTTTCGTTTTTTCGGCCAATCAGTACACACTGATGACGAGCAGTAAGAGATATAAAAACATTGAAGTTTGAATCCAATGACCGTAGTCCTACCACAACATGAAGAATGATTCCACGAACCCATGATCCGTGTGAGTCAGCATGAGGTCTCTCCTACAGTGACTAAAATCGGTTGAGAGAGGGCCGCAACTATTTCTGCATGACATTGCCATGGATGCGGAAAACCGATCAACCAAAACTCAGTATATCAGAGCAGCTGTGGGGACAAAAATATGGAGTTTCCCTTCTTGTACTGTCCTCTACAGATCTCTTAGTAGCTCGTGAGGTTACCTCTGCAGCCCCAGTTAAGGACTGAGTAAGTACAAGTCTAACGCCACACTAGTCATCGGAAGACGAGACACAGTAATGCCTATGGATAGGGTTTGGGCATTTCGCAAATGGCAAATAAAAAGCAGAGACTGAAATATGATTCACTATGGCACTGTGCCAGTATATCAATCAGCCGATGAGACAGCCCTGACAACCGGGCGAGTTATGCAATACCTTCGCCTTAGAGTTCATTTATTTCAGTCGACCACGGAGATGTGCAGTTGGTCTGAAAGAATAACAAAACTGTTCTTAAGATCGTCAAATCATCAGGCGATAAAAGATCGAAATGCTGATGCAATGTGTGAATGATCAGCTGATTCGATTTTATTCGCTTCTTCTGACGCTTTTGACGAGTATTGAAAAGTGCATCCGAAATATATTCTGTCCTGTGAACATCTGTCTACCAATGAAAAAATAAAATATGAAAATTCCCACCATCTTCTCCTTCCATCCGGAGAGATTTTAGAATTGGGTACTGTTCTATTACGCCATGGGCCTTCTTCCATCTATGGTCTACTATCATCCATTTTGAGTGTGCCAGGGATTAGATTCATTTCTGTCCTACTTCCGTTTGCTAAACTGTTGTGTAGTGTGTTCCTACTAAACGGTGGTCAGATGTGAATTCACATTAAGGCTGTTCATAGAAAGAACATGACAACCTGTAGGTGATTGGGCACATGATAATTGGCTGTTGCTCACTCACATGACTTATTCATATCACAAAAGGATGACAGAATGAATTTTCTACTTGGCCACGTTTTATGATGTCATCTGGACACACAGTGCGCGTTCGACACTAGAAAACGCATCCCTAACAAGACGAGAAAGCAAACGCCAAAGGCGTTCTGTCATTCTAAGTAACTTCCATCTTAGTTAAGTGTTCTGCTCATCGGCGTTTCGTGAGATGATTCCACATTGTATATTATTCATTTCGAGTTCTAACATGTTCTTACCAATCAAACGTTTGTCGTTGAATCGCACCAGTTGCTCATCTGATTGTTAGACATAAAGCAGCGTTAGAAACAAAATCTGGCATTTACTGTCTTGATTGGGTAACAGTAAGTGATTCGAGCATGCACTCAATCAAATTTCTTTTACGTGTACTAATGTAATCCCGATCGTTGTCTTGTTACGCATTCAAAAGCAAAGCGTGAATCAGCTCCAGTCGACACTTAAAAGTGTCAAATGGATAAACTTTCTGAATGCCTATGATTGCAGACAAAAACTGTAAATTATCGAAAGAGATAACCGAAGTAAAACAAGAAAACTCTTCCTGCCCAAGAAATGTGACCATGGAAAAATTTCTGATGGAAATCACTTAGTGAAATAAATCTACGATCTCATGTGCACGGGAAAGTGTGAAGTTTCGACCTGAACGCAAGAGATTTATCGTAAAGTCTGTGCGGATAATCCAAGAAATAAACCAGAAATTTTCGGCCGAAACGGCTGAAGACCGATGAACGCTGATATTTTGCATTATCGACTGAGGCGTCCCCGAAGGGCTTGCATAAACGAACAAACAGGGAGGAATGATGCTGTTTCTGTAGCCAAAATTGTTACAGGTCTGGACTTAAATTTTGAAAAATCTGACAAATAGCAAAAACGCCTTGAAAATGTCTAGATGAAGACATTACTAAAAATGAACCATCAGCTTATTTTACGTCTCGCACGTGTATCAATTTATTTCTAAACAGAACCATTTCTAAGAGATGATTTTCTCTCCTCGTCCAACTGTTTGCCGTAGAACCTGCAAAGTCGCCTACTGAATCTAATTGTGAGATCTCTTGTGAGACTCCAGCATGAAGTATTGAGCACCTTTTATCCGACTGGATAGTGCAGACTCTAAGACTAATACTACGAGTTGGTGACACTTCATTTTTGAACGGCCTAAGTAGGCCATCTGAGGTCTCAAAAATATTAGCTTATTACTTGTCCAGATCATGCTTGAAAACTGAAGTTATAAGGCAAATAGTGGTTGTTGTCGCTATGGTAAACGTACAGTCGGGGACAACATCATCCGTTCTCACAGAAATGGTTCACATGGTTTGAAAAGCATAGCATTGTCAAACACTAACATCCTCCGGCTTCTAGTATCCTATTGTTTTGTTGCTATCCGATGTTTCACAATCAAGGACTCCAAGTCCCGAATGTGAATGGAACTGAATAATCCCACAAAGCATATTGAGAAACAACACAGCGTAACGAACAAGCTCATTTCAGTTATTCGTAATCATGCCAGTACATGACACAATATATGATTTACTGCAAATGAAAGGGGGAACGACAGGTTACAGTTCTAGTAATCAAAATAAGTCCACTGTTGTGCATGTGCGTGTGTGTGTGTGTATGTGTGAAACAAGTGGTGGTCGAAATTATAGGTTGTCGGGATGCGGTTCACACCCATGACCCGGGTCTGTAAAGGCTTCGCTAGGCTTTCGGGGGTGTCGATTGGGCACGAACTGCTTTCGGGCACAAAACGGGGGATCGTGTAGACGAAGAAACAGCCTCAGCTGTAGACAAGGCATCATTACGAATAAATGAAAACGAGCTTGTTCGTCAAACTGTGTCGTTTCAGAATAGTCCTGGGGTATTTTACAGCAACGGTGTGGACAGGAGATCGAGGATATGTCCTGACATTCTCGGTCTTTTCTGTCAATTTAAATGTTCACATGACTACACAGGATAAGAAATAAAACACCGTTCACTCCGAAATTTCATTTTACATAAATAGGAGTTGGTTGCTGTCTCACATTTTGACACGTCCAACTAATGTGGGGACATATGAGACCCGAGACAAGGGAAATTCAATGGTCAGTGTTTAAATTTTACAAACTTTACACGAATGGCCTGCAAACTTGGATACGTAGTAATTCCCTGTCATCCCACCAGCGGTGTTTTCTCAACCGAACTGCCCCAAGAATAAGGACGTTTTCTGCTCACAACATTCATACTTGCTGGTTACCCAGACGAACTAGTCGATGTTAATTATTGACTTAATATCCAAATGTGGACCATCGTGTATAGCAAAATATATTTTGGCAATTGACTGATCTTCTGTGAAGATCATTGTGAATGAGTTTCGCAGCAAACTCTGGTCACATAAACCGCACACCCACATCCGTACTTTGTGAACTGAACATGAACCTAGTCGGACGTCCTATTCGACTTCACATTTGGTGTATCAGTTCACTCTCAGTTACAACAATAGTCTTTCTCTAGACAGCAGAAATGCCATGGTAGAGTTGGAAAGCATTCGCTAACCGCGAGCTGCCTGATAAAATGAACCGTGTGTCGTTCATCAGCGCATACGCGCGACTACTGTTCAAATGAAAGAGTGATTTCATTCACCGTAACTAAAATCGTGTGTCGAGTAATTTCGAATGGGCGCGTCAGCGTGATCCCACTGCCTCCCATGCGGTTTTGATTGCCTTCCGTAGGGCACAAAAAGAGTCCAACAGTTTCCTTTGGCAGTACTGTCACTTACACCAATTCCTCAGATTCTATACACTCAAGATTTTCCTATTCCTTTCTGCACGGGCACAATCACTGTTTTGCGTGATATCTTCCGCTACGAGCATTTCCAGTTCATTACCTTGCTGTTCCTAATGTGCCAACTCCTCAGTTCGAAGTTATCCCTTTTGATTTCTTCGTTTGCTTTCAGTTTACCAGTATTGTTAATCGTTTCCATTCGACCGTAGATTTTCATTTCGGCCACTTTTTCATTCATCAGGTACGTCCACCTGATGAGCCGATACCGACTTCACATAGCCTAAATTTTCACCAACCAATCCGATAGCATTCTGACTGATTCCATGGTTTTAAACAAAACAGCCATTTCTACGTCATTGCTGTCAAACCAAACATATATTCCTCATTTCTGAATCGCTCAGAAGAGATTTTGAAACATGCTGCTTTCGGTTTCCACTCATCCATTGCCTAAAGAACTTACTGCATTTCACTGCCTGCTTGTGATCGTTTTTATTACAAAATGGAAATGCTACATGAAAGTTTTCCGGCGAATTTCGTAATATTGAAATCGCCCCGTCACACTGGATGTGGGATTAGTTTTGTTTTTGGTAAGCCTTCCCGATGAATAATTGAACACCACTCCACGTAAGACAATTTAGGGAAAGATTCGGATACTCAGTAGTTGGAAGTTTGTCTTGATCAAATCACAGTGAGTTCACAGTTTCTTATCCAGTCACATAGCTACATTGGCTCATCATTGCATCTCATTATCTATTGGAATGGTTTAAAACCCATACGAGTAGAGGTCTTTATCATGAGTTCAGAAATGGCAAGGCGAAACTCTCTATTACCAGGTATTTTTCAAGAATGGTGCCCGCAGTTTATCGGAATTCCCTGCCTGGTTCGAAGACAGCTAGTTGGGAAGTAAGAAAAATCAGTCTACTGTCTAAAGCAACGACACCAACCATTCGCTCAAAACGACACCGTCTGTCTGCCCTTAGCTCCAGCTGTGTCTGCCATACAAAGTTGTCAAATAAAGGATACTGTGAGCCCATCTGTTCGGATCTTGCTCCCGTGTAAGTTTTATTAGACCCACAATGAACACTCATAAGTCGGCAAGATTCACTGAGAATTTTACCTCTAACCATTCAGTCCACACATTATCTGTTTTGCTGGTTTATAAATCACCTTTTGGTAAAAATGCGAAACCTAAGACGTGAGAAAAGGTAGGTTTCACATTTTTCGTTAAGGGAAATTGTCCCATCACCACGTCTTTTCTACAGATCCCATCCCCGTGATACACATTCGAAGTCCCTGGTAGTGCGGATGTCTTTTTCTCAACGTTAGTTTACTTGTCCGGTGAACTCGTTCCCGGTCTATTGAGAAATCCTTGAAATAAGTGGGTTCCCATATCCCCCTACCTAGGTGTACGTCTGCCCTTGTTTTATCCGGGTAAATTGTCCAAATTTTGTTCTCCTCGGTAAAGTTCGGTCTACCTGAATTTACTTATCATTTCATGGGATGGAATGAATCCCGTTGCAAAGCCGTACGGAAAGTACAGGAAACGCACGAAAAGATTAGATTACGAATCCATGAATCTTTGAGCCATTATGAAATGGATCATATGTAAAATAGCAAATAAGAGTCATTGTCGCGCAATAAAGCTAAGTATTCAAATATCCAATTAGCTCAATGGAAAATTTCTGTGGTTCTGGTTGACGTGAAAAAAGAATTGACTTAGACGATTTTACAACTTATCACTGATCCATGAGCCGGATGTAACCACTCACCCGAGTGTGGACTACAAACCATGTGGAACCTAGATGTATTCAAACCACCTCCGTATGCTATGAACATTTTTTGATCGCTCAGCTTGGCACGAAGTTCCTAGATGTCTCACCATCAACCAGATTGAGATTGCTGGTGCCCGGGCGCAACAATTTACGACGAATTGTTTGCGGTCCGAATGCCCGAACTTGGCGATCTCAGAACTGCGCAAACTTCCAACATGATCGACAAAATACACCATTGAAAAATCTTCGTGTTCCATGAAAACCCTATACCAGTATGGTGGCAAATCATACCAACGATGTTTTCAAGTCTGCTTGTTTTCTGGAAGACTTTGAAATCGGAGGTGATGAACTTGCTCCCGAGTATTAATGCAATTTTTTAGACCGGAATGTACCCATTTAAGACAGTCTGAATTATTTGGATCCCATTGTTGATACCCGAAGTTTTCACGAGGAGACGAACTCAGCAACTCCCACCAGAGAATATTCCTGGTTTAGAACTTACTCGGATTTCAACCTACTGTTTGTGTAAAAATGATATGTACAGACAAAATAATAGTCTTACCACGGGATCTGTATGTCCCCTATAGCAGAAACCTTTTTCCACATTCTATCAAAATTGAAGTACTACTGACTTATATTCATCTGCCACATTGCTACGTAGATATATCGACGGTAAATGAGCAATCATTAAGGTGGAAAAATAGAGAACTTTCAATCTCAAAACAGGCAGCCCGACCCCAATCGTTTAACAGTGAGGATATATGGCAAAAATGGGGTCATCGAATTCTTGGATTATCGTTTAGATGTAAATAGCTCAAAAAGGCCAAGAAACGAAAGTTACAGTGAACCCAAGCACCCAAGTAGACTTTCTGGACTTCAGTTTAGACCATCCAAAACTTGTCTTCCTGCTAGATAACAGAGTTGAAAGGACACAAAGGAGACATCGACCGTGAAAAAACAACGGAGGCGACTAGACAACTCATTACAAGACCATGTCTATCCGTCAGATCTTGTATGAAAAAGAAAACTGAACAGATGCATGCAAGCAGCTGAAGAGAAGGTGACCTCATTCACAGTTCCATACAGACCAGTCATTTGCGCTGCACTAAGAAGGAGCCTCGATGACTTCAATATGCACACATTCCTCCGAATGAGAAACATCTTAAATGTCTACCTCACAAAGGACACATATCCTGTCTGCAATCAAGACTAGTATAGTAGCATCCACAAAAACTGCTGAAAGGAATTCCAGACTCAATATGCTAAGAAAATCAGTAGATTACTGGAGACAAAAATGACAGTACACAAGGGAAAGTGAAAACCTTCAGATAAGGTAGCCTTACCAAGATGTGAGTGAGCTTCAGCTACCGTTATTCATGCCATTGCAGGGGATTACAATACGGCACTCTGACTCGGAATCAGAACGTAAATTGAGGATACGTAAGCCAAGGGTCTGGCGATAAACAAATATTACATTGAAGCCAATCGCAACAGCGATAAACATTCTCGAGATTAGGTAGGCAGAAAAGGCACTGAGACCTCACAAACCTCTCGCCAACAGTATAAATAGAGGTACATACGATTAAACGCAAGCCATAGACAATAAAAAATCCATACACACCAGAATTCATCATCAGAGATTCTTAATAGTAAAACTTAACCTGAGGATTTGCTGAAAGCGACAGTCGACAAATTGCATTAACGAACAAAGTCGTCATTGAATGGCAGCTTTCAGAAAAACGAATTTAACTACTTTGTAAATAAAAGTATGAAGAAAGAAAATGCCTATAAAATGGTATACGCTGCCGCAACATGTTTTCCGATTCCACAAAAATAAGCCAGAATGAAATCGGATTCAGTGCCAATGGTAATCACCAAAAACCGCTGAAAATGAGCCATGAATGAGGAAGCATTTGTTGACTTTTACAGCGCACTATATGAGGCAGACAGAAACAAGAGAAATACTTAATTTGTCGAAGGAAAGTTCGAGAACCGAAACTGCGATCACCAGCAGCAACCAAATTTAAAGTTCCTGGGCATTTGGGTTCACATGTAAGTTAAAGTCGTCATATCAAGGTTAAGTAGCGTCCAGTACAAAGAAACCGTATGAAAAGAAGGACTGAGATTCCCAAATTAGGTGCCCCAATGATATTTTAAAACTTGAACTACGAGGGCCCGAGGATGGCTCGGTTTGGCACTGAAAATCACACGTCTCAGGGACCTTGGACAAATCTGAAGTAACGTTCAGGTGCCAGTTACTAGCGAGAAATTCTGCACGAGGAATTTAAGCAGTGCTTTTAAGAAACGTTTTAAGTCGAGAAGCAGAAAGACCCCGCAAACTAGTGCGAATACGGTGCAAAATACCACACAAAATTTTACTCTTGTTCCGGTGCATAGAAGACTGGCTATCAGGAAGTGTTACCAGTCGCCCACTACTAGCATGTCAAAATAGATGATGACAGGCTGTTACACAACACGGAAGCCAAAAAAACGTGAAGCATGTATGTTCTGTGGTTTTCTCCGTCAGGCATTTCCTCTTTTTAGTAGCCTGCCAATGGCCTGGACACAGGTTTTGACAATTATTTCCACTGATGTTTCAATAACTGAATACCATATTAGATAAAACATGAAATGAATCTCCATTGGTAGGAACCGGAAAAAACAAAGAGTCGGATTACTAACCCATTCTAGAATTACGGGACTGATCGGGGTTTCTTCATTTGTTCAAGATTTGGACAAGAACTCCCTTATGTTACATGGTGTGCAAGGCACGGGTTGTTCGTAACCTTCGCACACAGGGCTATTACGTACTCTCGGTTGTAGCTAATGCACAGGAGCCAGATGCTAAATCATAGCTAGTTACAGAACTTATTCAATTCATAACTAGTCATTTTGCTCTGCGATCGAGTGCATGACACACGATCCATGGCCAAGTGCGGTCACAACTCAGATGAACAGAGTTGGGAAGACCTGTGCTCAGATCAGATTTCTCAAATAACTTATCATGGAAAATCGGGACTGTTTCGTGCAGGAGATGATCATTTGCTTTATTCTTCCACGTTCTTGCTCTTTGATTTTGAGTTGATTCTGTGCTCATGATTGTGGCGTTATATCAATCGTCAAGTCGGTTCATAGTGGCTGAATTATCGACTGGTATCTACCTTGGGATATTCTGAAAGTCCATGCTATCTCGTTTTCTTCCAAAATGCTTGCATAAATCGTCATGGATGTTACAACGTAGTTGCGCCATAAAATTGACTATAAAGAGTAAGAATGTATAGTTGATAGTAAAATGACATGGAAACTAACGATTTGAAGTGTGTATCCAAATCGTCCTTAATATTTTAAAGAAGACTTTTCCAAATTGGCGATCTGCCCATTTTTCGTGGTCCGAGCGGCAAATACTTTATGTAACCAAATCAGCAATGAAAATAGCCAGGAACGCATCCACCAAAATTGAACTAAAAGTAAAAAAGTAAATGAAGGTAAAAATTACACAAGTCAGCGAATCAGTCACTCGTCAATCTAATCTTCGAAATTCGGCCAGATCCACTGGTTCATAATCGTAGCACGTCTATGTCGTAAATGGTGCAATGTTCCACTTGATCACATTAAGTTATCCAGGTCGGCTCCTAAATCTCTATGTGCATAAGCGGTGCATATTCACACTTTTTTTCATTCCACGACCTCGCTCAGTTCACACCAGTTCACTAAAATAAAAAAACATCTCTATATAACAACCAGATAAGCGTTCAAAAAGAAAAGCTTTTTTATTCCGGAACTATCCGACGACACGTAGCACCTAGTAAACACCCGGTGCAGTGGTCGGTTATTGCATTTCCTCGTTATTCGTTTAGATAATTTTACTACTACTTACTGTTTTAGTAGGCTGATTGCTAATTGCAGTCTGAAAGTTCAAAATGTAAATGCTAGCAGTGAGGATCGGCTGTCAACTTCTTGGGATCGTTTTTCGTCACATTTTTGTCCAAGTCAGCTGGACGGTCTGAACATGATTACGACGGATCAAACTGAGACTTATGTCGTGGTTGTTCTTCTGAACGCCTAAAATCTCCAGTTAGATTATTGTTCTTGGTACTAAATGCCAAAGCAAACAACAATCAAGTACTCTGGCTTAATTCCATGTTTCCGAAAGACGCAGATGAAAGTCTTAAAAATTTATCAGCCGACTAATCAGGAAGTCATTCATGAACCGACTGTTAACCCAGACCATTGAATGCTCCGCGAGAGTGCTCACCATAATTATTCTCTGCCCATTTTACTGGCCACCTAGTTAACTGACCAAAAGAGATGACAAACTACCTGTCTACTATACTCTAATTCTTATGCTAAGCTGCTGTTAAATTACCATAAGAAAATAGCAAAAAACGTGTTCATCTTCGTCAAGCACTTTGATATGAATTTTCATACAGCTTGGCAATTACTTAATGCATTTATTCCTCATAAGTGGTGTCCGGTTGAGCACAAGTTATGATTTGCTGCCCAGTTTAAGTTACAAGAATTTAAACCCGAGTTAGATTGGCTAAGGAGAAAAGGGTTAGACCTATGAAGTCAAATATCAATTTTTTCGGCTATCAACAAGTGTGGATGACAAAAGATACTTCGGCGGACTGGTTATTTCACTTTATTACTTTTGTCGACATAATGAACACCTAAGTCAAATACCTGGATCATGGTTGCATTAGCGTCGATTGTAAAGGTTGCCATAGCAAAACAAACCGTTCTGCGCAACGGAAATCCAGGTGAAAACAGCGCTGCTTACCATGAATGTGTTGAACGATTTCAAAATTTTAAGCTACAACAAACGCGATACCCAAACCAGGACGTCACAAAATAACAACCAGTGTTCAGATTCATGCACCCTATTCGTGAGTACTTTTTAATTGATTGGATTGCAGAATTCATTAGGATCGGTCGATATGACAATGTGTTCTTGCCTCCGAGGAGGAAACATCGTACAGATGAAACCTGTGACGGTGAAGAGATCAAAACTCTGACGTATTAGCCCATAGCTTCTCGACGTCCTCATTCTGACAAGCAGCTTATTACAAATACCCACATGAAAATGATTTTACTATTGTTTAACCAACAGATAAAGCAAAACGATAACAGATTAAAAGCGACAGTACGTGAGTTACGGCCAGTTGCATCCATGTATTAAAACTGTCACTTCGACTTTCGGTTAGCTGCTTAATTAGTTCACCAATCCGAGCAGAATGCGGATAGAACAGAAGGAAAACGGTAAACTGATAGGCATGCTTTCCAAATATTTTTAATACATTATCAAGGCCGTATAAATACGTCGTATTTCAACTGGCCATTTTGGTTTTACGAAGAACAAAACGTGTGAGCGATTTAAAGCCGAAGACAATTCGAAGAAATTTGTGCGTACTTCCGCACCTGGCCTGCAGTAATTTATTGATCGGATCTACTTGCAAACCTATCCGAGAACACATCATATCACCGGGTTCACTGGAATTGAGCCTTGATCGAAAAAGAGCATGGGAGATTTCTGTCGGAAAATTAGGTGAGAAATTGAAGGCCAAAACTGATGGTCATGATAGTTTTCAGCGCAAATGCCAAAGTAGATTTTCTTCTCAACCCCAGTCAGGACAGCCTTATGTTATGTTGTCACTCGGAACCGTAATGCGGTGTGCAACTGATAGCAGTAAGACGCGGAAACCAACCGTCAATACGTCAATACTGCCCATTCTTCAGGATAGCCTACGCAATTGAAGACAAAATGAAGACCACGACAGCTGGAAAACAAGTTAATTAATTTATTTGCGAATCACGTTTCCCGACAAAATAGAAGGAATGCTAATTGTTGGAATGTATTCGGACGGACAGCGTTTGACGGATGTCTGGATTTCTAATCACGAATTTGGTTGACTGTTTGTTTTCTCGTGCTACAAGGATGGCTGTCCCGGAGCGTGTCACATAACACGCACGAAGACTCGTCAGACTTTAGTCAATAGCAATCTCGTGTGGAATAAGAATTATTTCAGCCTACTCGCTATATCCCAATCACGTGATCCGTGGCACTTAGAGATTTAGACCACGAAAAATGGGCAGATCACCAATTTGGAAAAGTCTTCTTTAAAATATTAAGGACGATTTGGATACACACTTCAAATCGTTAGTTTCCATGTCATTTTACTATCAACTATACATTCTTACTCTTTATAGTCAATTTTATGGCGCAACTACGTTGTAACATCCATGACGATTTATGCAAGCATTTTGGAAGAAAACGAGATAGCATGGACTTTCAGAATATCCCAAGGTAGATACCAGTCGATAATTCAGCCACTATGAACCGACTTGACGATTGATATAACGCCACAATCATGAGCACAGAATCAACTCAAAATCAAAGAGCAAGAACGTGGAAGAATAAAGCAAATGATCATCTCCTGCACGAAACAGTCCCGATTTTCCATGATAAGTTATTTGAGAAATCTGATCTGAGCACAGGTCTTCCCAACTCTGTTCATCTGAGTTGTGACCGCACTTGGCCATGGATCGTGTGTCATGCACTCGATCGCAGAGCAAAATGACTAGTTATGAATTGAATAAGTTCTGTAACTAGCTATGATTTAGCATCTGGCTCCTGTGCATTAGCTACAACCGAGAGTACGTAATAGCCCTGTGTGCGAAGGTTACGAACAACCCGTGCCTTGCACACCATGTAACATAAGGGAGTTCTTGTCCAAATCTTGAACAAATGAAGAAACCCCGATCAGTCCCGTAATTCTAGAATGGGTTAGTAATCCGACTCTTTGTTTTTTCCGGTTCCTACCAATGGAGATTCATTTCATGTTTTATCTAATATGGTATTCAGTTATTGAAACATCAGTGGAAATAATTGTCAAAACCTGTGTCCAGGCCATTGGCAGGCTACTAAAAAGAGGAAATGCCTGACGGAGAAAACCACAGAACATACATGCTTCACGTTTTTTTGGCTTCCGTGTTGTGTAACAGCCTGTCATCATCTATTTTGACATGCTAGTAGTGGGCGACTGGTAACACTTCCTGATAGCCAGTCTTCTATGCACCGGAACAAGAGTAAAATTTTGTGTGGTATTTTGCACCGTATTCGCACTAGTTTGCGGGGTCTTTCTGCTTCTCGACTTAAAACGTTTCTTAAAAGCACTGCTTAAATTCCTCGTGCAGAATTTCTCGCTAGTAACTGGCACCTGAACGTTACTTCAGATTTGTCCAAGGTCCCTGAGACGTGTGATTTTCAGTGCCAAACCGAGCCATCCTCGGGCCCTCGTAGTTCAAGTTTTAAAATATCATTGGGGCACCTAATTTGGGAATCTCAGTCCTTCTTTTCATACGGTTTCTTTGTACTGGACGCTACTTAACCTTGATATGACGACTTTGGCTTACATGTGAACCCAAGTGCGCAAAGTCTTTTTTGCCTCGACTTCTCAATGATGACCGCAATTTTAAGAATCCCCAAGACGTCCGTATGTCCGTTATGATGCATCACCCGGGATGACTACTTTTGTGAGAAGTGAACACGTCAAACCCCAGATTTGGACAGGCCTGTTTCGGTAAGGCAAGCTACGTCGACTCAAGAATCTTTGTATGTGCACATAAAAATTGATGGTTTTTTACTTTTACCCGGGATTGTTCTCACTTTCCAGCAGGATATATGGACTCGTAACCTTTCGTCCATGGTTAGGTTTTCGGACTGAGCTTGGATGTTCCAGATCATCTGGGGAAGGAGTTACCGGAATCTTTGCATACCATGGATGTCCAGCTTAGTTTGTGCTCATTGCAGGAACGAAGTCCACGAAAATGCAGTGGAATAGCACGTAAATTAATGCCCCTGAATCACCCGGTTTTTGTTTGAGCTGTCACTTTAAGCTAGCTCAAAACCAAGTGCTACCTGCAAGACCACAGAAGGTGAGCATCCCAGGGATCGATGACCGCCACAGAGGTTCATACGGTTATTCGGTGGCAGTTAAGCAAACTGGTATTTCCGACTTGTCTGAGGGCGTGGATGACGGGGTTTTCTAAGAGCTCACCCATCGATCCGAAGAAGTGACTGTAACCTGGGTGATCAGACGTCCATCCATGTTAGGCATTGGCCCAAGAAAATCTAATCCCCCGATTCGTCCGTGTCCGCCTTCACACGTTGGTTTTTAGGATTCCTAGTTCTTCAATTTGTTTTGGTTTAACTTACTAGTAATCTGGTGGAGTAGAGGAGATGATGCTTATCTCATCTTCGTTGTGCCACTGGTGACAATTTGGTGAATTTAACTTTATCAGGTTCGCTGGATCCAACTCGTTTTCTAGGCATCCCGACAATTTGTCCATCAGCACAATTTTATTCCGATAAGAGCCCTTT
This sequence comes from Fasciolopsis buskii, assembly GCA_008360955.1. Lineage (NCBI taxonomy): Eukaryota > Metazoa > Platyhelminthes > Trematoda > Plagiorchiida > Fasciolidae > Fasciolopsis > Fasciolopsis buskii. The sequence continues at coordinate 547,281 of LUCM01010783.1, read as the reverse complement.
GTTCTTTCGTCATTTGTCCGTGAACGAGCAGTAACTTCCCAAAATGGTCACTATAGAGCTGAATAGGACTGGGAAGAATGAAATGGTTAGCCAACTCTCTGGCACAAACCAATCAAAAACAGCCACCCAAGAAAGTAATAGTGACTATGTCAAAAGCTTACCGCAGACGAGAGAGGCCACTTTATCAACAAACAGTGGCAACGCGATTAGAATTCAGGAAGACATCACAAATACTGTAACCGAAAAAATATAGTTCAATTGGTCAATTTGGACATGCGGCCAACGCAATGCCCCAAAAAATGAGGACAAAGGTGTTTAGCACAGGGTCAAGTCGGCCTCGGAATGCTCAGTTAGTCAGCACACGGATCCTGTATGAGCATGGTCAAAAAAGCAGAATAGAGTGGGTAGGGAAGTTTGTAGTGTAGGATACCATGCCGTTATTGTCCCTATCTTTTTGCCTCCTCAAACTACGAATAATACCAACTCGGGCCAAGTAGTTTAAAAGCTTATGAAAAAGGACGCACCATTCGGAGACATTCAACAGCATCACCGTGTACCCTTCGTCAAAGAACTCATCATCCATGCGCACTCCCAATGGTTTCAATAACAATATGGTACAAACTTAACCAAATTAAAAATCTATGGAGGATGACTGAACTCGCGAGTAACTACGACGGTGCAATAATATGACACATTCGTCCTGGGATTCCGGAGAAAATTTTATACCCACTCATTACGAAAGCAAAACTTCAACTCTATTCTGGCAGCATTCTTGTTGCTTTCCAAGCATTGGCTTAGCTCATCTGATAGAGAGTTGGCAACGAAGTACAGTTGTGATTCTTCGAAGGATTCTTCAATAAAGAACAATAAAGAACCAGTCTGATGGTACAAATGAGATTCTCGTGGCACATACGTGGAAATTTCGAGACAGGAGACGCATACGCGACCAGTGTCAATAATCGCAAAACCGGTTGTTTATTTGCAGTGAAACCCCGTCCATCCAAGAAACCACAACACTTAAAACAAATGAAAGGACTGCTGCCTCTGGCGCGTACGCTTAGAAAATGACTGGTCATTTCAGTAGTATTCGTCACAGAAAAGGACAACTCGAAATAAACAGATACCTCGATCGGTTGACAATCTACTGGACATCTCAGCTTTTTAGTGTTAGCGGATAATTTAAACAAATCAATGTAAATGTGACCTTCAGAAAATAGGTGACCTAGAAAAACATCGCGCATATTGCTCACAATAGGGCTGGCGCAATTTTAAGTACTTTTAATCCCTGGACAACGCGAAACTCGAATGGAATGAACGGTAGTGAGTAGGAGAAAAATATTCCGGGCTTGTCATTTTTGTTGACCTTAGCAATACTGTTGGTGGTTCTGTCGTTGTTGTTGTTGTTGTTGTTGTTGTTGGTCTGTTTTCCTTGTTGCTATTACTATTACTGCTTTGTTTGGAAGGGGTCATTGCCATGGTTTCAGTTTGTTTGCCTTCCCAACTACCTTTTCCTTTACATGAATCTGACTAAACGTTAGTCCAGTGGACTGTTCAAATAGCCAGCTTTTATTGTTAGTGAAAAATAGGCCACAGAAATGGATATTCGATGAGACCAATTACAAATGTTTTCTGGCAAGAGATTCACATGAATTTACACAAATAGATTGCAGCTCAAAACTGATAACAATTGTTTGATAGTTATAAGTCGAAATTCTTGGTGTGTGCCAGGTACGAAAGAAACATTTGGGATGAAAGCGAATCAATTATTGTCATTTTATTTGTGAATCCCAGTCTTCAGACGCGGATCAGATACCCCACTGGTTGAACACATGCACTAATGAGTTTCTTATTCTCCGAACGATTGGAGCGTGATCGACGACAAAGGCGACCTGTGAGACAAAAATACAGAGTCGCTGTCTTCATGCATTCGCTGTGGACGATCGCAAAAACTGACACGAATCAGCAAATCTGATGGTGAATAAATGCAACATGTTAGACCCAGGTGAAGGGCCACAAAATGATCTCTGGGTAAGCCTTTGGATATCACATTTATGCCAGCGTAGCAAACACAGTGATCAATAAACCCCGAGAAGCTTTGAATTTATACTAGTTTGCATTTGTTATACGGTTATCGTATGATTCAAGCATAGTCCTATACAATTCTACCGCTCTTCTTGTCAACTGCAGACTGGCTATTAGTTGGTAGGGCCACACTTTGATAAATATGGTCACCATTGAAGCGAACACCAAATTCGACCTTGAAAACTGTGTATTTTGGTTAGTTGTACACTAGCAAGTAGGCCAGGCATAGTCATCTGCATTCTGGCTACACACATTTTCCGTGCGGCGACATAAAAAAACTGACGTTTCACTAAACAGTTCTCCTTAGACCTTGTTCGTTCCACGTCAACAGACTTCCAAACCCAGTCAAAGAAACGGTGGTCCGACAGCCATTGTTAAGATACACAACAATTGCAGAGTGGGTGAAATTTGAACGAATCACATGCATCTGAGTCGCCTGATAGATAAACCATACGGAAGAAAGAAAACCAAATATAGTTCAAGCACAAAACGAATTCTAGGAGTTTGCGCCCCTTGCGCTAGACACCAGGTCCTCTTGCACCGTACATGCTATTCTAGACTATGGTAACACGAAATTTTTTGCACAGTGTTTTAGACATAAATAGAAAATAAAAATTCACGAAATATGGTAAGCCACTGCTAATGCTATGATGACGTACGCCTAATGCAATCTGGCGAGTGGGATCATGTGTGGACGATAACAAACAAATTTTCACCATCCTCCCATAAGAATGAATGCGGTCGGAATTAAATGGCAAATACTGGGAACATGTCAACCAATCCGTGTACGACAACTTTTATTTTGTGGTCCGAGAATAAATTAGTAATTCATTTAGAATATACTGCTACTACATGTTGGTGCCGTCAACACTATTAGTAATGGATTGCTTCCGCTTTGCTTACTATTCAACATATCTAAAGCAATCCTGGAATGGGGTCCACCAGCGCAGTATCACAGGATTAACGATTGTCTGACAATTCATTTTGGAACCAACTTCGATGGCTAACATCCGTCATATCAGTCAAAAGCTTATTCGGGGTCTTGTTCATTCTCGTGTATTGCCAATTCTGATTCATAATTCTGCTGTCATACTGGCTACATTGCATCGTAAAGATTGGAAGATCTTAGGTAAGAATAGAGGAATGATAACCCACTAAGGCATTGCAGCTTCTACTTCGATTAGTCAAATAATCAGTAGACATGTTTCGTTCTATTTTATACTATTCTCGGGTATTTTAGCTGACAGTAGACGTTCTCTGGATGCCTGTCGCACAGAATGAATGCTCAATTCTTTCTTAGGATGCAAATCCTACCAATTATGTGCATGCCCAAAGGTACGTGAATTATATATTATTGTCATCTTGCAAGATCACTGGCACTCGAGGAAACCAGTTGCTTCCAACTATACAATGATAATGAAATATTTCGCTTATATTTATCAGTAGTATTTTGCGAATATGGATGGATGAATGAAATTTCCCCGGAAGCACATGACCGGTTTCGTGCTCATCACCGCTCATCAGGTATGCGTGCCTGGTGCTTTCCTCTGCCTGTGCACATGTCTGTTAGTTTCTCACTAGAATCTCAGGTGAATCATTCGGAGCTTGATCGGATGATAAATCCATTTAGGATTCCCAAGATGTTTCGTAGAAAAACTTTCAATGGTAAAGGCAAAGCTAATCTTCAGAAGGGAAACGCAAACTGGTTGGATGTTTGGACAGGCGACACGAGACTCGTCGTATGCTTTCACCCATAAGCGACGCATACTACTGCCAACAAAACTGATATTTTCGAACACTGTCTCTTCTTTCTGAAGATGTCTTGCGTGACCGACAAAAATCCTCCGACGGATTAGCAGGTGATTCTCAAATGAATTTGTAGCTTTTTTGTTTGTCCTTTTTGGCTACACACTGGAAATTTGGGTACGATTAACATCTTTAGTTGAAAGTTGTGGCATGCCGATTAATAAAGCCTCGAAAATCTACTCTTCTTGACTTGGTTCGAGGAGGCTGATAGCAAAATTGACGCCTTGCCATGCCCAATCCACAGAACGAGATCAACAGATAATTTTCCACGAAACTAAAATGGATAAGGCAATGTACGTTTAGATGGGTAAGTGACAGTACATTTTAATGCATCTTGATCAAAATAGAATGTCACAATTAGCTTCCACTTTCGGGCTTACCTCGGAAACTGATGATATTTCATGAACCAGATAAATCCGATGCGTCATTTCATCGACTTTGGACACGAAATGGTGACATCATTCAGATCACCTCTCTGTTTCGTTAGCATGTCCCGTATCATCTTTTTTATTTTGCCACAAACTTAGTAGACCATTCAGACGTCAGAATGAAGTTATCTTTCATCAAATGCCTAATAGATTTTAAGCAAAAGGTTACCAATTGAACCGTAAAGATGAGACAATGCTCGCTTTAGAATATACGGATTACCTGCAGGTCGGAAGCTTGAGCTTGGCCATTAACTTAATATCACTCCCACCTCATGGAGAAAATCGAAAAATTCTATATACAAAGGGGGAAATTATAGTCAGTCATCAGTGGCACTCATCTATCACTCAGTCGACACTGAGTTGAGCGAAGTGTGGTATATGAGCTTGAGTATGATTTTGTGCATTTTTACGTTTAGTCTGAGTTATGATAGCACGAACACCGCTTGATGAACCTGAATTCGGGACACATTGGTAGAACGTGTAATTCATAGTGCTAGGCTCAAATGGTCTAACAGACGTTTGATATGGTCGCTGGTGTGGTCACAGGGATTATATTCCGTGGTAGGTAGCAACTCGTTGTCTTCCGACTCGTTATCAAGCCTACTCCAATGAGCCCTTACGTGGTTCTTTTTCGCTCCAAGTTTCAAGGTCATGGTTCCCGGTTCTCCCCACCCAGTTAGTGGGTCTAGGCGGCTAAACGGTATGTCCCATCATTTACACTAATCCCGTAGGAAACCAGCGCCAGATTTGGGAGCTCGTCTTGTAATAGCGACGGTGGCCAAACGGACAAAGTCGTGGCATTTGGACGAGAAAGTTGCGGGTTCGAATCCCCCACCACCGGTCAACTTCCTCACTTGGCAGCCCTATGTTGGCCGCGGCCCCCTTCCTGAAAAAAGATTTACGTTGTTATTTCATTAGTAAAGGAAGCAAAAGATAAAAGATTGCAAGCAGTAGAAAGTAAGATAAATGAACGCGCCGCATCAATGCTCGTCTGAAATCTGGAGTCACTCCTGATAAGTGGTCTGAAATATCACTCCATTCTGACCGAGTAACGGCTTCTGTTAAAGACATTACTAGCAAGAAAGTCGAACATTTCTCATAACAGATTCACAAAAATTCTTCCTCACGTGAGATCAACGCTAAACTCATCATGCAAACATTGGACTGTTGCTTCATCCTTGTTAGGAAGCATCTACGGTGCTTGTCCACAGCATAGAGGATAAGAGCTAGCAGCGTAAACAATATTCTGTTCTCAGACATTGCAAGAAGCTGATAAATGTGCGTTTACTTCCCTCATGTGGCAGCGCTGTCACTTTAAGTATAGATAATAATTAAAGTGCTGGAAATTCCGAACCCTCGTAGTGTTATGCGGAAAAAAAGAAACGTGACATAAAAGCTTGTGGTTGGATGATGTTTCACAAAGTTGCGGAAAGGCATTTGAGCATTTCTTTCTCTATCCAGTGTTATGAGTAATCTAGAAAAATATATATACATGCATATATATAACCATATAGCAGTTGTTTTTTCTAAGGACTCTCCAGCAAAGAATTTCCATGTGCACTCCTGACGATGCAAATTAGATTCTGCTGAGAAAACCCAGTTCGGAATGCACATGTATGAGGAGATTTGGACAAGAGGGTATGGGGCACGCAGACTTGACGACAGGCAATGACCGCGAATTCATTCGTGTGCTCCCGGCAGAAATTTTTTCATTCATACAGCTACTACTTACTGTAACACTGCATGAAGACCATGCGTCATCAGAGCCATTGTAAAGTGGGAAAAAGTGAGGATTAAGAAAGAAAACGTAAACATTTCTGCGAATTTCTGAAATTTCGCTCAATCGTTCCAATCCTTGTGTTATCCTTTGACTATTGGAATCCACGATTCATCGGTAGGGTTTATACCACTAGGTTGCTTTAACGGAAATGATTTGATTTTGAAGGCTGTATCTTAAGAGTTTGACAAGGACTAACTTACAAGGCAAGAAGTCGTTCCGGCGTTCTCGGGATTTCGGAGAATAACTATTCAGCTCAAATGCTCTTTTCAGATGGGTTTTGACAGTCTGGGTGTCCATTACCGAGCAAGGCGAGCGTGGTTGGTTTGGTGTTAAGATTTAGCCATCTCTTCTACACCAACTGACACCAAACACAGGGGAAGCACAGAACCATGGCCTTCGAACTTGTACTTTAATGGGATCACGTGAATCACAGGAAGGAGGGGTCAAGGACTTACTGAGCATGGGCTATGTGAGACATGCATAGGCAAGCATGGCTAGTAGCCTACTCAGAGCCTGAGACACCCACTGTAGAAGGTTATGGCTGATTGGAAGGCAGCTCAGTAGTTAGAATCTTCGGTGCTTTACCGATTTTTCAAATCGATTTATACCGGTGACTAATCCCAAATGTAAGATAGTGACTAATGTATCTATGATACCCCGTAGCCGAAAAACCATTCCGAAATGGTTTTGGCCACATCATACGCATTTAGGTACATTTATTCTGTGACACTCAGTCCCAGATAATCTTCACTGGTAAACATCGGTTGCCAGCACAACAAAAGCCGTTACCATGGCTGTACTGCTTCGGTTGACCGGTATTACTGATGGGAAAGATACAACTCAGTGTGTTCTCCAAAAAACATCAATAACTTATTCTGACTGGCAAATATATGAGACGATAAATTCATTCCTGTTAAAACGATTGCAATTTGGCAGTATATAAGAAGCGTGGACCTAATTACTTCCAACCATCCGCTCCCCGAGGAAACCGATAAGAACAAGTAACAAGAAGTGTTTAGTTAGTCCGTTAGTGAGCCCAACATAGCCCAATGAATTGATAAAATCCTTCATTGTTTAAAGGGCGCCCAAAAAAATGTAGCGCCGAGCTATCCACCTTGAAATGTTGCTCCTGTGCAGCAAAGTGAGATTTGTTACGGAAACGAATACAGGATGTTAGTGTTCATTTATCGGAAATTGTACAAAAAAGTGCAATTCATCGACCTGTTGGTTGTTTAAATTGAGTTTTGTCGGTATAGATAGATGTTGAACCGGAAACCACGTCATCAGCGCTCGCATGGCTGTCATGGCTGTTCCTGCGGACGCGACTGTTGTTTGTATAAATGATTCAAATCATTTTTCGTGTTTCGTTCGTTTGTTGTTCAAGTTTTTCAAAATTTGAATGTGATTTTCGGGTTTTTCAACGTCAAACGTTGGCTTCGTTCTACAACTGTCACAGTGTCAAATCGAAGAATTGGTTCCGAGGGCATTCATGCTCCCTTGCCTCTTTTTTCTCGTATTGTCTTGTCAAGTATTGCTGTTTCCATAAACGTCGAAGACATATACGTGGTCTTAGGTAAGTTCGTTATCTATTCAAGTTATCTTTATTTGCAGATTTCAAAATATAAATTGTCCAGCGTTCGTCGTGTTGCGCGCAGTCACTAGACAACACAGGATGATGGGATGTTTTCACCAATACAATCATTCCTTCCACCGAACCCACGACCGTTATTAAGCGCGTAGTCGCAAGCGAACCGCAGAGCAGGAGGCGCACGTGATGAGCGTCTTGGAAATTTTCGACAGTGCCAGAGAAGTTTGCCGATACACGAGGGAAAATTCAACCGTCTTGTTACGGTGCGCGACATCAATAGTCTTAGGCATAAGTTTCGGTTGATGGATTACCAGAACGACGTTGTCCGAATGAAAGACATTGCGCGGACAGAGTACTCTTAGGCTGCTTAAGCGGAGGACCGATGACGTTGAGATTTAGCTTGTCGGTGATCGCTTACAGTCAGTATAATTCAGGAAGCATGCTAACATGACTTCATCTGACCACAGACTGCGGAATATTAAGAAACGCAGACAGTCGGGCCCACCACCTTCTCCAGTTAAACAGGACGTGTGCGGCGTATGCAGTCAGGAACAGTCCATTGTGGATGTGGACGCAACAACGGAACGGGTGCAATGCAAAGTTTGCCAACGTTGGATTCACTTCCACTGCGCCAACTACATGGAATAAGTGCTGTACGTCTGCGTGCATTGTCTGTCTACCAAAGGTAGGTGCCATAAATAACATCCACGCGTGTCATGTCTTTCGACAAGGTAAACAAGGCCTTTCATGCACATTTACCATTTACATTCCAGGTGGACATGATGAGCCCAAGTACACGTAGGACGGACGAAGAGGACCCTGAGGCCAATAGCAAACGGCGTGGATGCAAGGAACAAGGACAGCTGGAGAGACGGGATGGAAGTGAACGCCACCACGGCCCCTTTGGGGCCACCACTATCTGATTACCAGCGTCGATTTCTAAGATCGGTTATTCCAGTGATTGCTTTGTTGTGTGCTAAAGGTTATTGGTATGTGTGCAACAAAGGTGGAAATCTCGGTTATTCGTTAACCAGTAGTCCGTGCAACTAGTCAACTATATGCCTACACAGGAATACGCTTGGGTAGATCTGGAGATGTTTATAAGTGTCGTTAGCCATATATATCTACTTACAGATAGAATGGGATAGAGAGGGACCTGGGGCAACCAAAGGGTGTGCACGATTTTCCGTCCGCCAGTTAACGTACGCATAATTTGATTAAGGTGCCAACCTTAATATGTACATATACCCTAGGATTAGGGGCAAACAGATATGTGCATATATTTTGGATTATGCGGAAAGCGAGTAAACGCATACACATGTATATGATAAGATTACGTGGGAAACATATATATCTATATCTATATATATATACTTTCATTATGGAGCGAATGAATATATATATGTATATATATCTCCATTATGGGGCAACCTAGTAAAAACATACATATATATATGTATAATGCTATTTTGCACCTAGCAATTTTACAAATGAAATAATTCACCATGTGATACCATCACTCAACGCACGGTAAAGAAACCATGGAAGCACTGCAGAGAAGTCATCTATCAGCAGGGATCGATCGCTTGAGCCAACGGACAGTAACCGTGCAAATCAGTGACAGATAGGTGCAACATCATGTGGTCAAGTTCAACAAACCGTTCAGAGCCTGCCCGGTAGCGTAATGGTTTAACGCGTCTATCGACTCAAGAAATCGTTCCATCCCGGGTTCGCGTCCCAGTTCGAGCGCGGTGGATATGCACTGCTGATGATTCCTAACAAGGATGAAACAGCTGTACAGTACTTCCATGACTTCTCTATGGTGAGCTGAGCGATGATATCACATGCTGAATTATTTAATGGAAACATTCAATCTCCTACTACTGACATGCACCAATTTTGCGATTATAATTCCATTGTGGAGCAATCTAATATATATATATATATATATATTTATAATACGGTTAAGAGGCCAATACATATATATGTATTTCGACTATGGCACAAACAAGTATGTATATATATATATATATATATATAATACGATTATGTATAAACATTTATATATGCATGTATCATTTGATTATGGCGCAAACATGTATATATATATATATAATGCCATTATGGGTAAATCAGATATATATTTATTTATTTATGGATATATATATATATAGCGATTATGGGACAAACAGACATATTCATATGTATATTTTTCCATTCTGGGGTAGACAGAAAATCAGGATACCAATAAAGGTTCTTTTCACTGGCAGCCACTACTTTCTACGGGTTTGGCATGCTAAATCGACCTATTTTATTTTTCTGAACTAAATGGCATCCATATTATTCTCCTAGCATCGCTCCTTCTCATTCATCACTTTTACAAATTTGCCAACTCGTAACCAGTGGGTATTTAACAGTGATCGTAACCAGGTATCGCGTGGTTTGCACCACAACCGGTTACCGCGGGTGGACAATTGGCATCCATCGATTTGGTTGCTCGCAAAACATGGCCGTTTCGCGGGAGTGTACAAGTTGTCAATACTCCCATTAATGACTAGTGATTCAAACTATTCGCGGTTCTCACTAACGGTTTAGGATATTTCAGCTAGTGAGCTGTGAATGTTATCACACATCAGCCGGTAACTGTGACCAATTCAGTTACACTTTTCTGCCAACTTGCATTTTCCCACCCCATCATGGGTGCCAGCCTAATTTTGTGTAGGCAACCATCCGTCATGAAAAAGGTTTCCGTACACTAATAAGTGCAAATGAATTGGTAAACAAACGTTTGTGTGTGTGAACAGACATACTCTCCAAACGTGCATGGGATCAACAATATGTTTCCTCTCCTAATGATCACACGTGAAATGCAGGATGGCCCAGCTACGTGAGGGTTGGGAGAATCCGAATGAAAAGAAATGCAAATGGTGTTAGTGATATGCTAGACAAAAATCAAATGGACTAGAGAATCAGCACCTTCTAATTTCTCCGCTGATAACTGTGATAACAAGACCGAGTATTTCTGGCATGTTTTCTGTTAGTCGATCGACTTTGAGTACTGACGTCTAGATTCAAGAATTTGTCGTTAGATTTTGTACACTTTAGAGATTTGAAACACTTAGCTGAATATCTACTCGCAACAGACCCACGTGCTTGCAAGTGGTTTAAATCCCGGGGACTTAGATTGCCAAGGAACACATCTTATTCTCCCTGCTTTCCTCTAGTGATTTCCGTCCAATGAGACGTCCCCTGTTGCCCTGGATGGTTATACTTAGTAGTTGTTACAAGTAATCAATATTTTCTCGCAAACATTTTGGTTTGTCCTCCACTCCACGGTTAGAGTAAATGCACCCCGTGGTGTCCATGCTGTGAGTCCATCTCCTGAGAACTTATGGACCGACCTTCGATATTTCCTACTCCTCATGTACATATATATATATATATGATAAAATTACGAGTTGTCTTTAGGTTGCTTGAGACAGTCATCACTTACGCTGTCATGCACAATGCTGAGAACTGATGCACGAACTTAGGTTAAGAATGACGTGAACTGGGCGAATATTTGTGAAGGTTGGGTGATTTTAGATCTGCTTGACTAAGTCGCACCAGACATTCGGTTATGAAGTAAGTCATAAAGATGATAGGGGCTAATTTACATGCAGGGTACACGTAGTTTCTGGACGAGCGATTTCGGCTGGCCCCGGATGGGTGTCAGTTAGCTCATTGATTATCTACCCATTCAGGTTCGCGTAAACAGCAAACTGCAGTGACCAAATGGCAAGGCGATTAGCCCCAAAGACTGAACATTAATCACGTTGGTTAAAACACGATGGGATCGAAACAACAGGCAGCAGATATTTTGTGATGGGAAAAAAATACTTCTGCTTTGATTTCGTCTCAGCAGTCGACAATCGAATCGCTCTATGATTCTCAATGATTTTAATAGGAAAAATCAAGTTAATCAGATTCATAAGTTGTTTTGTTAATCAAAAACGGATAACTTATATTGATTTTTAGTGATCACACCATTCACCGATCGATTCTTCTGCTGACTGATTTGGTCGAACTTTGTTGGCTGACCTACTCATGCGTCGTTTTCACTGAGATTATCGATCGGAGGCAATCGGTGCGATGTGGCTACCAACGTGTTGAACTTCGACCGCGTTAATGGATAGTCCAAACCAAAATCCACTACCTTTACAGTGGCAATCTCGGCAAAGGGCACAAACTGATTGCCAACTGAGTATAGAATCGGCCTTCCGAATCGTGTACTGAGGTCCTATTAATAAACACAGACACTTAAGCATAAACACTCGCAACCGCAGAGGCTGCTGCTATTGGCTTTTCGGAACCCAGCCTGTGGAAACCGATAAAACTGCTGCAGACCCTGTGGTTACCCCGTCTGTAAGTGGTCCACCATCAGATCTAGGACCCACTTTCCAACCGTGTGACTATCCTGACCCATTTAGGCCGATCTAGTACGACTTAACCATCCCAAATACTAGACCTATCCCATTCTACGTTAGCCTAACTGCATATACCAATTTTCAGTATGAATTATACTGGTTGGATAATGAATCATCGAAAATCTGTTATGCCCTTCCGGAAATTAACGTTTTTATTTCATTATCCTTAAACATCTACATGGCCTAAAAGGGTCATTATGAGAAAGCGACTACCTTCTTGTCGTTATAGTTTCAAAAGTCTTTCCATCCAACAGTACAAAGTGTGCTTGTCCCGAGCTGAATGACGGCTGTCCCACGTACGTACAGATAAAGAAAAATCTTGCAGGTATCTAGCGTCCGACATATGGGAAAAAATAATCCGTCCATCCTCATGTGACACCAAGCCAATGGCAAGATTTGCCACAGGGCACTTGTAGCAAGATTCACAAAAGAAGTTTTTGTGAAGCTACGTGCGTTCGGCTGATATTACAGCTGACCAACTTTTCAGCTGGCTTGAACGCCATGGGTGACCCGAACAGCGTGTTCACAACAGCATCGGCGGTACACCCATAACAGACTGAAAAATATGAACCTCTCATTGAAGCCGCCACTGAGGCGATCGTTGTGAGTGTACTAAATCAAAGTCTATGCACTACTCCACTGTCCTGAATAGCAACCAAATAGAGGGGAATGAGGCTAATGAAAGAATGAGGAAAACGCTTACCGTTACCATCGACCATCATCTAGTGGAACTTTAGCGACTATAACGATGAACGCCATTTATGTCCGAATGCGAAATAAAGAAATGGGCAATAAACCATACATTCTAATATTCTCACAAGTTCAGAAGATAAGTTTGTGTAAACCGTAAGTTTATGCAGAAACATGAATTTTGGTCGTCGTGTACTAAACTAAGAGAAATACTGACACTGAGGCTAGTTACAGAAATAGATTCGCCAACCATTCATAGGCAGGAAAGCCAAAATTGTGGAGTTCATCTGTGTAAATCACGTGATGTTTTAACAAACGAAAGGTGATAGTCGTTATCCTGTGAAATCAAACGGCAAACAAATTTCTCCAGGCTAGGATATAATGACTTATAAATTTAATTAGGTAATTCGTTAAGGAGATTTGTAGTCACAAAACGGATGTATTGATTTTCTGACTCAGGTCCATGAGCGGAACAATCAGTCTAAGTGTGAATCTTCTTCGATCGACAAGATGTGTGAAGAGAACATCGAAGCAACTCCCGACAAGGGCCCTGGAGCCTAGACGTGAAAACAAAGAGACTTGTTAAAAACGTTCGAACTGTAATCGTCAAACCCCAGATCCATTTCACTGAGCAGCTTGGTGCGTCTGGTGTGTATGTAATAAATTATACTGAAGTTAATAGCACAACAGGCTACGCTAGGTGGATTGCGTACCAAGAGAATCCGCTATGCATAATGAATCCTCGAGGGCAATCCTCCTTTCGCTTATTCTTGGCTGGAAAAGTTTGTTTACCTGACTGTCCAAAAAACGAACCCTTTAAATGAAGGACTGTCTAGTCTAAAAGTGGATTATTAGGAAACCAGTGTAGCATAATAGCAAATAAGTTGAACATTACGGTCAACGCCTGTCACTATAACACATCTCTACCTCTCTCTCTGGTATCTAAAAACCAATGTTTTTATTTTCATTCGTATGTTTTGCATACGGGATTCTTAAATGGACTTGTCATCTACTCATGCTCCTAACGATTCAAATGAGATTCTAGTGAAAAAGCAATTAACTTCATCTGCCTCGTGTAATTCATCCGATATCCTCATTCCCCATACTAGTGTCATCATGGATAGGTCTGTAGACTAGGGGTAGTCCTGCGTGATGCCTGGCATGTTCCGAGGTTACAGATGATAGGATAGTCACAAAATTGATGGCTAGCCATGTATAACTCTTTCGTCATTGGTACCGAAAAGTCGGCTGAGCACAGGCAGCGGTAGCTTCCAAAACATGGCGGATTTCCATCCTTAAAGTGTTTTCCTTAGGAAAGGGTAAGAAAACAAACCGACGGCACTGTTCCATCGGGAATGTGACTGGCCAATTAAATCAGTCCATAGCTCCGAACGCGGTGTTCTGCAGATCTGACAAATTTTACCTGGAAGGCGAATGAACTCGGTCACAATGTGCACATGTCTGTTGTTCTAACTTCACATTTCACTTCTCTCCTATCGGCATGCTTTCAAGCCATTCACGAGCTAGATTCAACCATGCTAGCAGTAGCCTTTTTCTTAGAAATGTCTTACCCATGTTGTTTACTTTAATTTAGTATCAAGGCCTCACCGAATCTTATTCCACCGTCCAGTGCTTGCTTTTCGACCTTGATGTGGCACCGTTTGTGTAGGCCCTGATTCGTAGAAGGCAGCAGACGTGTTCACTTAGTACGCTGGTAACCACATTCAACATCGTGCGTTATATCCAAGTGACTGTCACAAGTACCCAGCTCTCTTTTTCGACTGATTGTTTCATTATGCATTGCTTATGCAAAGTTCCATTTAAAATCGTCTCGCTCCCCGTGACTGCGATTTATGGTCTTCCTAGCTTTGACTCGGTTCTCTTTGACAGCTATGGCCACATTAATTGAACGATTTTCAGTCGGCTCTAAGTAATGTGTCTCAAAGATTCGTTTAGTCAATCAAGCTTTGTTCTGACGGACTTTGCTTGGCATCCCGGCTCGCTTGCCTACAGATCACAGCCCATGTGCGACTAAAGATCTCCGTGAATGGAAGTCACATCTCCAAGTAAAAGCATATCAGAATAAGATTATAATGTTAGAATTTGTGAGTGTGGGACTAGGTTAGCCATTGTCAAACGAGGTTTATTTATAAGATCCTTTTCGTCTCTTTTTGCGCGGTCCAATAAGCATTGTTTGTAGGCCGTATATTTAGACAAAGGTTTGTTTCGTGTCACTATGTACGTTTGATTTTCCGATCTCCGATAACGATTTTTGAGTCAGCGATGTATGCAGATCAACCAAGTGAAAATTAGCGATAAATGGTGAGGCTAGGTGTAAACGTTTGTTCCATTTAACTCCACTCTTCCGACAGTCTACACTACATGGCGTGAGCTTTGGCGCATTTTCGAAAACCGCAAGCTGAAAACCCTGTGTCTACGCCGTCTGAGAGTACCGACCAGCATTGATCTGCTCTGAAAGAATGTCTTGTCCTCTTCTGAATTTGTGGGTCAAAAACTGAGTGTCCGTGTCTTGAAACCTTACATTTTGCTAATTCTAGGTGCCTTCTTGATCCACATCAGTCTGTGACAGCTGGCTATAAGAACAACAAAGCGCGGATTGTAACGAGTTGTGAACTCCACGCCAGCCTACATAGAACTCACGTAGTCTGTGGGTCTTTTGAGCGTCAAGGTGGTACACGTAATCACTACGTGAAATTTCAACGGATCCGAGTAATCGACGGAATTGAAAAATATGTAAAGTTGATTGTAAATTTAATCAGGATCAGCAACGATGACTAACAGGTCTCGAATAGACGGTTGGATGTCATGTTGTCATCCCCTCCTTCAAGTGCACAGAAATACTCGTTACGGCCAATTTTGAGAGATCTGCTGTCTAAAGCACAGAGTTTTGCGGAGAAATTCAAGCTCCTGGAAACAGCAAACAGCCAGGCTCCAGCAAACTTTCGTCAAATTAATTCCTTGATGGTGGGATGTTGCTCTTTTGTGAATTTCATCTTCTGTTCATCAAAGTTCCTTGGGTTGACTAGCAACCATCCCGGTGGAAGGAATGGACGAATTCTCCACCTTTAACCGGAGCTCGGAAATTGCTGATGCTTGTCATTCACGGTGGGTTGTACGGGTAGGTCCCAGAAGCGGATCCGTAAAAACCAGGCCAGACTGCGTTCTGGTTATGGATTTGTTGATAAAATTCTAACCCTATACACCATTTAGACCAACGATACAATTTCCAAGGGCCAGTGAGTATTGCTTTCCGAGACATTCATACGGCCTTGCACTTTATCAACGGAGTTGCATTATCGCAATGTTTCTTGAGTGGTGCTGTACCTGAGAATAGCTCATTTATCTCCTAAGTTTTGGACCGACATAACTCGGATCGTTTTTGGACTCAATGATACTAATTGTCACCCTTTCACCACCTGCACTTCGGCCAGACAAAATTACCATGTATCCCCATCTCCTTAAAACCGATATTTACAGACCACCAGAAAGGTTTTCAGGCCTGTAAGTCGCCGTGATTACGCTTATTTCAGGTCAACAGGCTTTAAACTTAAAATATGCAGATAGCGGATGTCTAGCTGAGCGGTTGTCGCACGCATTTCGACACATTTTGGAGTTAGTAATGCCATGGGCTATTCATTTTCGAATTGCGATTTCTGCAAGAAAGACCTAGAGTCGGATACGGATATCTCTTGGGCTACCAAACACTACACAACACCGGACTGGTACTGAATGAAATTATAGCAAACGGTTAAACTAAGAAGATCATAGGATGAATGATATCGTTGACTCAAAGTCACTTGTTCTGATTTTAAATTACACTATCTTCATGTATGCGGGATGAAACGACAAAACGAATGGGGCCGACCAGATGTTAGAAAAACCGATATAACACAATCTTCACACAAACTTGTCTCCCCTATAAATACTGGTGCTTTTAGCAATAAAGCCAGTTTTCATGTCAACCTAAGTCGGTTGTTCCCGTCAAAGTAAGCGATAACGAATGATAATGATGATGAGACGGCATCAGCTGACCAGATGCAATTGAAAATCAGATTAGACTTCTTTTTACGACAGCCATGACACCCTGCCTTTCATCCACGGGAAGATATGCAACTCAGTGGTCCTTAGTGCTATACTTTAAGTTCGCTAGACAAGTTCTGCTCATCAAGCCGACATTGATTTCTGTGCAGTCGACCACGGATGTTACCGATGCATTGCACGAGACTGTTAAGAGCATACAGTGGTAAACGTCGAAAATTTGACGAAGCTGTCAGTTTTTGAATTGGCGTTGAGTTATAAGGAAGCTTACATCAGCTTTGAATTCGGCTAATGCTTTTCTTCTATCTGATTAAGTCTAAAATAATGAAGGTTAACATTGGCCAGAGAATCTCAAGGTATGCCTTTCAGTCATAATTTCGCTTTCACGGCAGAGGGCTCAAAGTTTCCTTGTAACAAAAGACTTGGTAACATTGAGACTTTGTTAACTATATCTTTAAAAATAATGGATTCGTGTCATTTCGTGAAGATCGTCCGTTGTCACAAACTTACAGGTGGCATGATCACTTATATCAACCATCACCAGTGCAGACTTTATCCATCTGTAACTCCTCAAAGCACAGGACAAGTTAGTGCTTCATTGATCATGTATAAACCAAGACACCTAAGCCTATACCATTCTCCATTCACTGTTAAAGTACCTATTTTTCGTACTTTGCGTTCTTTTTCTAGTATGCTGTTGGCAAATCTAAGTGACTGCGACCTAGTCATGTACGCCACACAAACCGCTGATTGATGTTTATGTTACAGGCGCCATTCATTCGCAGTGAACAGCCATTGCGAAACTCATGCTCGTTTAGTTTTATTGCACTAATAATTCATTCTTCATTCTTTATCGACAATCTCTTGGTGCTGGGCACGTGGATCTACAACGACTGGTCCCATTTTACGGACTGTTTTCAATCCATTCTAGTTCTACTGTTTGTTCTAATTGTGTGGCCGGCGTGTATCATCTTCGAACGTTGGAATTCAACGGTCTGCAACTGACACTTGACAGGCTGGATTAGTCTACAATTGGTTATTTTTGTAAGTAGCATGCTGTCAGCTTGGAACCGACTTTGTATTGGATTGTGATGAGTCACGATCGCTACGGGTTGCTTGAAATTTCGCTCGAGATGTTTACACAGGTCGGGCATAGGGGTTCCTTTTTCATATCAAGGCTACAGGATGGAGATATTCTCTCACTCAGACTTGAATCTTATTTTGATTTCTGCTTTGTGAATGCATTCTTCCTATTATATACAAATTTCTTAGGTGGCTGTGACACGAATTCACCAAACCTAACCCCACCATCTTCGGTGGGACCAGTCATAGGCGTGCCCTGTACTGTCGGAATCAAAAGATTTCATATTACCGATGCGATTCAGAAAACTTTGCAACACTAGCTTCCCTGATTCCAGTAACGGAGAAAATGCTCCTATTTGAATTGTCAATGTTCCGTAATACCTCCTGGGAAAGAAAAAATATTTTGTTTTGAATTGTATTGAAGTTGTTCGCATTCGTGACACCAGATTCTCATCTTCATATTCTGAGGAATTTGTTGGGATAATAGGACTGGTACACAAAGCAAAATATGGTTGCCCGCGCAAGGTGGGCTCAATAGTTTTATCGATGAAAACAAACCGCAAGACTAATGAGACTTGCAAATAACTGGTGTAGTTGTACGGAATTAGGTCCAAGAACTGTTGATGTTGGTGGATATTTCGGAACTCAACATGCCATTTGCCGGAGTCGGTGATTCAAAGTTCCCTTCATGCTTGCCGTTAACCGTCTTAAGCAACCGATGACATAACGCTTCATTTCACCGGAGCTATCGTAAAGTCACTCTCGGGCAAAGCGCGTGATCCCGATGGGTAATTTTCTAGTTGCGCTATGAAATTATTCAGCCACCCATACTTCCGTCAGGCCGAACCTCATTTATTTGACCCCCATGATGCCATTCTCCGGGAGTAGATGAAATTTGTATTCCTTCTACATCCTGTGCACTTTCGTTGCTATCACTGTGTTCGAACGACTAATGTTACTAAAAATATTTCAAAATATTCTAACCTTTGGACTGCCTCATGAGCAATGTGCTTCCTATCGTTCCCGTCTGCTTCCCTACATATTCGCACCTCCGTCACTCAGTCAGAAATTGCAACATATAACGATGTTTTTGATTAAAATAACGCATTCATGTTTTTTAACGATTCATCGTGCAATTTAAATGCCCAATTCTTAACTATAAATCAGTGAAGCAAAGTACAGATGTCTCATCCTGGCTAGAACGAAGTTTTGTTTCAATAGAAGTAATACGACATTTTCAAAAACTCGATCTTACTCCCTCGCCCAAGTGAAAACTATTGCCGTAACCAGTTAGGCAATTAGGTACCGCTATCTGCAGGAACCCGTCTTAGTCTGGCCATGTGTCCGCAGTACTTGTAATGATAAGTTGCCTTACCTATTGCGTCATGCATTTCTGTTCGCTTCCAACCCCTCCGCGTCTCACTCGCCGTTTTGTTTATTTCCGTGTCTTACGTTACTGGCTAAATGCCTCTCCCTACTCTTGTCACCTGACTTGAGTTGGTTGCGTGTTCCACTAGATTTGTTTCAAAACCCAGTGGGATATCCCGAAAGAAAACGACTTAATGATGTAATATCCCAATAACAACATATATATGTTTATATTACTCTGTTTCGCTATTGATGTTCATGTGTATCTCACAGGTACATGCAATGATGACTACCATTTTGAACGCCAGACCAGAACTGATGAAAGGCATGTGATTAGATCTAACTGTACCTTTGTCGAGTTTGCCTTCCAAACGGTGGGACATTATCGACTGTTACTGAGGACGAAGTTTAAACAGAATTTCCTTGGTGCTATTGATTTGCTTGCACGGTACATGGTGATTCCTTGGTATGAAAAGTCGCTCATCTGGTCGATCCAGGGACAAAACTAAAGCGCGGTATTGGATAGCATCACTAATGAGTTATTATGAAAGAAGAAACTGCTGCCCGGTCCGTCCTTGGGATTTTATTGGCCGGAAGTGCTCAGGTTCGAAGAACAATCAGTAAATATTTTATATAAACATACCTACACATGCACACGTATACATATACATATATATGTATATATATATATATATATATATGTCGAATTGTATCCCAACCTTATTCTCAGTACATTCAGAATTATAACCTTCATAGCACAGCATTTTAGTAAATGTTGCACATACGAAATGGAATAGAGAGAATTGTGATCGAAAGCCGTCTCTCCCCTTTGGACAACTCCGTTTGATTTCATTATAATCTTAGTGTTAAAATTGTTTCTCCAAATTATATCAGAGATAAAATTGACGGGCTGACCTGCCTTACCTTTCTTAGTCGATAATTTGATTCCGGGCTAATAATTGAATGTATGGGTTGTTTATATCATCTTTTTCTATCACAAACTGATTATGCATCCCATCAAAGCTTTATTGTGCTCGCTCTTAGACAGATCCTACATATTTTGCCATAATGTATTGGCTTCTGTCATTAATCTTAGGCCCCTTTTTGTCAGCCAGGCTCTCGATCGAGTAACACCGTCATCCTTCGATGAATTACCAGCCACTAATTAAATTCACGTTAGGCTATCAGGTCAGATTACTTGATATCGCTTCATACGTTGTTTTCCGGTTCAAGTCCTATTGCCTCACGATTTGCGTCTGTACGTGTGTTTGTCTTCGTATGTGTGTATGTGTGTTTGTCCGTGCGTTTTGCAACGTTTTCACAAGAAGCTGGTGAAAGTAGATCGACGCCACTAAATATACAACCAGAAGCGACAGGAAACCTTCCTGATTTGTGTCTCATTATTCTCTTTACATTGTGCCTTATAAGTTTATTGACACTAAATGACAAACTGTTTCACGGATATCATTTTACCGTTTTTCATCACTAATCTTAATGTATTACTTTCTCATCCTATGGAATCTTAGCCCCATTTGATTTGCTATCCAGATTTTTAACCCCGCACATATGAATGAGTAGTCTTAGTTTGACCGGTTTTATGTATGAACTAATTTACTCCCATATTTTTCAATCCTCATTATTTGGGATGCCGAGTGAGGTGGAATACAAAACGTTTGAACGTGACATTTTCCAAATTTTGTGATGGAACAGCAACGCAAACCGCTTTCTAGCTCAACCGTGTGCGATAAAAGTCGCTATGGCAACGAGAACTCAGGAAGGTTAAAAATCACCTGAAGCATGTCATAATTACGAATTGTGAAGAGCAGATTCGTAACACAAATAATGACCGCAGAATGTTTGCCTGTGTATTCTCGAACCTTCAGAACGACAGTTAGGAAGAATCAAAAAGTGGATACGTGTTTTTACTATTCAGTAGCCTGATACTTGATACGGTAGAACCATCAGAATAGACAGTCAAACTCATTTTGTCAGAGAGCTATTTTTGGATGAATACAAATGATTCTGTTTGAAAATATTTGCCAAAATGGTGAATGGGGGACATGGAGAAAGTGTCGATCTGTCCATGGTTTTCAAACGCGCTCAGAACACTAAAATAGTTTTATAAAACGTACTTATGTATGGAGTATGAATAGATTAGCATCAGTTCCATCATAACATCTCGCCATTAGGCCACGATGTGTTTGGACGAAGACTAAACAGGAAAAGGTTGATCGCTTGCGTTAATCTTCATTGACATTTGGCTTCTTGCTTTTTCTCAATCTGGTTATTCAAAATAAAGGTGATCTTAAGGCATAGCTACGCGGGATTGCAACGTGAATGATCTTTCGTTGTTGACGTACAAACCTAATGATCGAATGCATACGACTAATCACAAGCAAATCGTTTGGCGCACTATTAGGCCAAATTGAAACAGTGTGGGATATGTAACTGACTGCATTCAAGCAGATGCGGCAAATGACAGGAAGTAAACGATTACAGTGTCCCATTGACTCACGCGTATTAGTGTGTTGCTACTGCGCCCGCGACACACAATCCTTGTGTTTATAGGACAGACAATAATCATCTTTTTCTCATAAATACCGGGTATTTCAAGTTTATTAGTTTTGTATCGATGATCGGCTGGAAATGATCACATGTATCTGGCATTGCCTGTTAGCATGCGGTTTGTGCGTGTATGCGTGTGTGCGTGCATAACTGGGCCAATTAACTGGACGTGTTACCCATCTGGACTGAACGAACGACAAACAAACAACAAGTACCTTTCACTTTACACCAGTGTCAAATACGAAAGCCAAGATTCCTGCTCTCCTACGCCATCTCCCGCGGTATTTCGGAACCTTGTCATAATTATCCGAACTTGTGTCAAAAATATTCCGAATTGGGCAAGAACATGGCTCTGGTCCACTTGACTTTTCAAGAGTACACCTTCGTGAAGATGACGTTTGCTGCAAAGGTTTGCCACTTTTTGTCTATTCGACCTGACTGACCTGACAAATTAACCTCCAGATCAAGCATTGCAAACAGGATAACAAACGTTGTACGTGAAGCTCTGACAAGAAACATGAGTATTGCAAGCTTCACAGTAAAAGTGAAAGACCCGAAATACACTGATTTTTGAATAGCAATAATGTTTGCTTGGATTGGTACAGACGAAAAGAATAGTATTGCCCGATGTACTGAAAGAACAAAGGGACATCGATTAACGGTCATTCGTTTTGCTGTTCATTTGTCCACCGAGGCGTATTCAACGATAGTTTACTGTTTGAGAATACAGATCTTCAGTCACAATCTAATAAACTCGGTTGTGTCTGCAACCATGGTAACTTGCATATTAACAGCACAGTCCCTCTCCCTGATTACATCGTTCACTCAAGCCTCTGAACTGAGGATTCTCTTTTCGGTCTGGTAATCAAGACATCCCACCCCTGAGTCTTTTGAGAGCAAAAAAGTGAAGCATTATCCCATCTCTTGCTTGCTTTTGTTCTGCATATGAGAATAAAAAATATCTTCAAGTAAAATGTTTGTAAGTTTTTAAGATAATTAGTTCAGCATTGATAAAAAGTGATCCACAACTATGCTTGCTCTCCGTGGTTTCGTCCCCCAAACCTGGATGCTGAAGCAATTTGGTTCCTGCAAGCGGTTTGCCTACTCTCAAATTGAACCATGTGAACGGAGTGGGGAACCGTAGTCGGATTCATTCATCTACATCCTATCTAATAAATGTTCATCTTTTGTTTGCACACTGACAGTGTCGTCTGTCTTACGAGTGAGATGTTTGAGATGAAATTGCCCAAATCATTTGCATCCGCGCACCGTGAAAACCAGTATCCTCGGGGGATGCGTAAAGTATCTCTTGACTTGGCCTTACTTTACTTCCATGAAATAGTTCATCACGTGATGTCATCGTTCAACTCACGATTAAGAAAGCATGCATTGCTGATGATTCCTAACCAGGATGAAACGGTGCTTCCATGGTTTCTCAATGGCAAGTTGGGCGGTGATATCACGTGGTGAACTATTGCTGGGGAAAAAATCCAATCTCCTATTAATAACATTAACTTTATTTATTCAGTGGTGCTTAACCAACCAAAGAATAAACGCCAATCTCCGGGAAGATTCCCATGGAGACTGTGAGGTGTAAAGCCCACGTCCACATCCTTAATTCGCCAGTCAGGTTTCTGCGATTCCACTATTCCCATCTGATCGAAGTATGTTTCTTCTAAATGCATCAAAATCCAGTCAAAAGTTCACGCGTGTTGGTGATTATCCGTAAAAGTTATCGCATCATCATGCGACCCCAAAACAGAAAGCGTAAATTTTGACAAACATCTGCATCGCGGTATCACCACCTAGGTGAAATTGTTTGCTTTGATTATTGCGTCTGTTAATCCCATTAAATGGACCAGCAGAATACCTCACTCTAGTAGGGCAGGTTGTGTTTTTTGATCGTCTACGTATCACGTTATTGGATAAGCCTACAAAGAACGACTTCGCACCACACGAAATTGTCTAATCGATCTGGGTAATTTTTGGCCCGTTTTATTAATGCAAATATTTAACTAAAAGACATAATCAGATGATAACAACTCAAGCTAAATCACGGGGACTATATTAATATGTGAAACCTAAGCAAAATGCGGTGCAATGATTTGAAGTCACCTCGGTAACAGACCACAATCCGTTTTTGTTTAGTAAACCTAGAATGTGGTTTCGTGTTTCATCGTGACATGGTTTCGGTGAGAACCTGTTCACTTAATATAACGAATAACGAAACAGGCACTGTCATTTAGTCTATTATCTTTTACTTCCTCTATTAATGAAATAACAACGTAAATCTTTTTTTCAGGAAGGGGGCCGCGGCCAGCAGAGGGCTGCCAAGTGAGGAAGTTGACCGGCGGCGGGAGGGTTCTAACCCGTAACCTTCACATTTCAAACGACAAGACCTTAAATTCTTGGCTACCGCCTGCAGGCCGACAGGCCGGAGTGAGTGTAGTTACCTCGAAACGATTTGCGTGTGCAGTTAGCAGTGAAGCAACCTATCAGAAAACAAACTACCGAGCGATAACAGAACAAAGTTTCCTTTGGGAAACATTGAACAAAAATGACACATTCACAAGTTGTAAGCAAAGAAAGTGTATTACTGCAGTCTCTAAGATTCATTGCACTGATGGACAATCGCAAATGATGGCTCTCTAAACTTTGGAGAAATCGGAATCGTATCAGAGGTAAGTTCGTTTGGCAAAAAAAAGAGAGACTCATGACGACAAACTACCATCCGTCATCTGTGACCGATGAAATTTGATGAAGTTTAGTTCACTCGACTGTTCCTTCTTAGCGATGAACAAGTTTGCAATGTGTAATCATCCGGTGATTCGTGATCCACTTTCTAAAAGCTGACTGGATTAAGCAAACGAATCTAAAGATACCGTTTCTTGTTACATAAAACTATTCTACCTGTTGTCTAGCATACCATTTGTCATAATTTCAGGAAAGCTAATCATGTGAAATGTAAATAAAGGACACAAACACCTGCAATTACAAGAACTACGAATAGTGCCCCGGTTTCTGCTTACACTTCGAAGATTACGAGGGGCCTGGAATTGATTTCATCTCCGAGCATGGTGCTATGGACAACACTTGGTTCCAATCTTGAGTCATAAAATGGAATCGCGAAGAAATGATAACGATTTGCGTAAATATTTTTGCCAAAATTCGTATTGTCTCATCAGCCAGTCAGCTGTGGATGGATCGATTAGTGTCCTTGTATGCATAGATCAGAATGCGCAGCTAATCCGTCTCCGAATGTACGGCGCTAGTCGCGCTCGACTTCTCCAGTAACATGTATTAATGCCCGCAGCCTAAGCGTTTCTTATTTGGTAAACTTTTTCATTCGAAGAGGTTTGCACAATAGTGTCTGATGGTCGCATTTATACTTCACTACTATTTGGACCCGCAATGCACAATAACGCTAATTTTCTATCATATCGGCATGATGACCTCTTATGGTCATTTTCAGTGTTTATACACATTCGCTCGAAAATAGCGATTCTCCTTGCTTTGTCAATGTGAACAAAATTCTTTACCCATGGGACCTGATGAACAACTATCATCCGTCGGCTTGTTAGTTTCGTGAGACTTTTTCCAGTGGGAACACATCGTGCAGTCCTAATCCATCCAGGTATTGTTTAGACAACTTCTTTTCTAATGTCAACTAGTGAAGAATAATCGTATGCACTCTAGATGGATTTTACCAACCTTTACACGCTGCACCTCCTGTCGCACAGCTCAGGTTGCTAAATCATGTTCACAAACCTTCCTACGGATTCTTGATTTAGGATCAGATTATGGTAATAGACAAACTCACTGATTTCTCGACTGTGTTCTGAATTACACAGCAAAAAATTCTGTTAATCTTGTTCCTCAAACTCACTGTTTATTAGTCACTCGTCACCGGAACTATCCCTTACATGGCAAGCATCTAGCCGGTTGATCTTAGTTTCTCGTTGACCGTTGACATTCACACCCCAGTCGGCCAAACACACTCAAACACGTTACTCTTGCACTTGATTTATGTAGTCCCTATTTGTGTCGTATCTCTTCTGTCTACCGTTCCACTGATCACGTTACTCGCACCTCCAACCGACACACATCACCATGTTACTGACCCACGTGATCTCCCTTATTTCTTGACCCATGTTTCTCCCTCTAATTGTTCACCGATCACCTCGCTTGCATTGACATACAACATGCGCACATACATCATTCGCTTGACCCAGTTCGGAATAGTACCCATTTCTGGCATTTCGATCTGCAGCGGATAGATGTAACGGATTGGCTATACGTCGCCATTGTGATTGTAACTGTGTGAATGTTTACGCTGGGTTTCGGCTCAGGTGTTTGCAACCCCCTCTCTGAGGAACAGTGACCCCGTCAAGGTTGATTACGCATACGCAGGCTTGTCCCTCCGAAATCCATCCCCCATGCCGTTGGTTATGATCGGCTGTTCATGCAAAACCAAAAGCTAATCATCAAGTCCACGAACGATCAGATCTACGGGTCCTTCGTTCAACTGGATTGCAATTTGATTGACACATCCATTGTACTGTTCGATATTCTTTTGGCACGACTGCTCACTTTTTTGTTATCGCCTGGCATGTTGTGAATCACTCTAATTCTGTGGAAGTGCCCGTGGATAACTCATTGTGAACGAGACACCGCATGATTCAGTCATTTTATATCCTAAAAATGGTATACTTCAAGACAGTTTTGATTTTAATTCTTTTGAGATTAGGGATTTGTTGGGGTGATTTCATCATGCGGTCAAAAATCGAGGTTCGAGAACGGTAGAATCAATAAGCCCATGCGAGGATTTAATAAGGTCGATGGTTTCACTCATCATTGTACGTGCTCGCTTCATGTTATTCGGTGGTAGTTTGCACCGTGTAAATACTCACAGATCACAAAACTTAACAAGACCGTCATTGTTGTATACTAATATTCCGATCGGTAAATTTCTGCTCATTTCCGAATCTCGATTCTTCCGCAAACGTGAACTGTCAGTGGACGGTGCGATTATTCCAAGTCCAATTCATTTAGTACCATTCTACATGCAATCCAACAACATCCAAATTGGTACATTTCGTTTCCGGCAGAAATGAAACTCTCATACTAGGAGTTTACCGAAAGTATCCGACAAATTCTTTTGTCTTCACAGCCTGTTTCACAGAGTCATTTGTCCACCTGAAGCACTTTCTCTGTAACGGACGCATTGCCTAACCCAAAGGGATAGCATTAAGAAGACGAGAGGCACAGTCCTAAAAACCACGGGATTTCCAAAAAGCGTGATAACGTTCAGTGTTGATATCGAACAAAATAAAAAGATCGACCCATCGTATGCAAGCTATAAGGGCAGTTGGCATTGACCCGTCATAATTGCTATCCAGGTCAGAGATCAACAAACCTGGGAAAATTTCACATTGGTTATGCCAATCGTTAATCTGAGCGTGAACGACACATGAGAAATTCGACGAGGGCCTAGGGACCGAATTATCTGGCGGAAGAATCAAAGTCTGAGTGTTGATCATGAATAACCAATATAAGTTATTTGATCCTGGATAATAAACACACTTCTCTGTATGCTGGACTTGGATTTTCACACTAGAGTTAGCTGGAACTGAAGGTAGTGGCTGAGTGATAGAATTGGTTGGGGATTTGCGGACCGAAGTACAGCAAGTGTTCCTTCCCTTTTTCCGTTATAAAACAAGCCAATTCCGGACCACCCACACTAGCTGGTGACCATAGAAAGAAACTCGGCTCTCGGGTAGAACGAAAACGGAATCAGTAAGCCGTGTTGCTGAAGAAGAAAGGATCAACCAAGCATTCACCTATCCACCTAATGACTGTGGAGTTTCATGGGCACCGTAAAGATATGCTAAACGTAATACCCTTTTTCAAGAATGAAGTCTTCAGTCTCCTTTGTTGGACCAAAATGACCTCAAAAGAAGTTCCTGATGGCATGTCTTAGCTAATTCTACATTACCATCCAGCTTATCTCAGGAGGACATTTTCTTCTATTCTTAAAACACCTCTATGCTAAAGTTCCACTCCCAACTGCTGCAGACTCGTCAAAATTGTTCGCATTCTCAAACGCAATAATTTCAATATCCGAGACGAACGTTCTTCTCTTATCAGTCTTACATCCCAATGTCTTACTCCGAAGGAGCGTGCCATCCTAAGACGTCTAACTTCTTCCGATAGGGTTTCCGTGGACATACTTCAGTTTGTCTGCAAACCGAACAGGTCCGTTCTGGACACTATTGATTCCCCGGTTCATTATGGCACCAAATGTTTGAGTGCATCCATGAAATCAGTCCCATGGACTTTCATAGAATTTTCATCTGTTTCTATCTTGGTCACCTCTTCTTTATTCACTGAAAAAGAGTTTAGCTTTCCGAAAGCCCCAAGTGGCATAGCTACCAGAACCCAATAGACAAGGGTGCCGAGAAAAAAGTGTCTAAAACGTTTGGGAAATAATTCCGGAATCGTCTAATGAGTTGTCCTTTCTCGCTACTTGTATCCGAAAAGCATTAGCTATCTATCAATGAACGTGAAATAGTTCATCATGTGAGATCGTCGCTCAACTCACCATAGAGAAACCATGGAAGCACTGTACAGCTGTTTCATCTATCTTGTTAGGAATCATCAGCAGTGTATATCCACCGCGCCCGAACTGGGACGCGAACCCGGGAGGAACGATTCTGAGTCGAACGCTTTAACCATTACGCTACCGGGCAGGCTCTGAACGGTTTGTTGAACTTCACCACATGATTTTGCACCTATCCGTCACTGATTTGCACGGTTACTGTCCGTTAGCTCAAGCGATCGACCCCCACTGATAGATGACTTCTCTGCAGGTAGCCTAAGTACGACGAAGGCTTTGGATGATTCCTAACAAGGATGAAACAGCTGCACAGTGATTCCGCGGTTTCTTTTTGGTGAGTTGAGCGAGGATATCAAATAGTGATTCATTTCATGAAAACATTCAATCTCTTTTTGTTTAATTACTCAGATTCACTGATGATGCTAATTTCTGTTGGTCGATATCTACAACTGAACATTTTTCCTGCTTTTCGAACAATTTGTCCTCTACTCACGATTTTCCCATTTGGTTTCGGTTCAAATCTCAATTTGTCAAAATGAATCCCCCCGTCCGTTTACTTGCTCTCGATTACCTTACCCGTCTGATCCTTCTTTCCCTAATACAAAGCAGTTAACTAGGGCAAATTCCATCGAACACTTAAAACTCATTATCGGTGAAAAACTGGAGGTGGTCGCCTCACATTTCTAAATGTGTGAAATAAAGCAAGGAACTACATCTCAACATGAAAAGACTGTGACAATCCTGAGTTGAAAAAAACCATCTCCTCTTTGGTTAATTAATGTGTTCTTTTTCGCGCTACTCCACTGTACCTTCCACGTTTTCTGCTTTATCAAAGAAAGACTTCAGACCCCTTGGCCGTGATCTGTCAATCATCAGTGATTTATATTGCGTACGACTGAAGGAACCAGATATATGATTTGCATCTACTTTCGTCCGAAAAATCTGCACAAATCCTTCCCAAACGTTCTCATCTTCAATCCGGTGCATTTTTCTGAATGATGCTCGTACTGATTTTCCTCCTAGTAGTATCTATGGCATACGGAAAGATGAACATATATGCACATCAATATTTTCGCGGTTTCGAATGAGATCCCATTGAAGACTTAACAAAGGGGTGCACTGGTGTGGGGCTCGAGGGACAGGAGAGTACCGGGTACGCACATCTGATGAGTAACAGTAACCGCGAAACCGGTCGTGTGCTTCCTTCCACCAATCTGCTTACGAAACATACTACTGAGAGGAAAAACCAATCTTTTCGGGTCTTAGGTCCCCTTACTGAAGACTAGCCTCGTATGACCGACAAAAATCCTTTGATAAACCACCATGTGATTATTAAATGGATTTATAATCCATTCACGCCCCTAGTGCTTTAAATGAGATGCTGGTGCTCAAACGTTTAACCTCGTTCTGCCTCCCACTCCGTACCCTCTCGAGCAAAGTAGTATAGGAATTTAACTATTGCTTACTTAGTTCAAATTTCCCTCAACAGTGAACTGGTTGTAGCAGTCGTAATCACACATTTGCTTAATGATTTTTCCCTCCTCCATGTTGATTAGGTGACGAATGTTTCTACTTTTGTTTGAAATACCGGTGCCTGTGCAGATGGAATTCTTTCAGTGATGACAACTAAAAATTTGTCAGCCGACCGATGGCCCGAATGTGAGGACAATTGCACGGATGTTCGTACGGCCAGGGGAACGGGCATAAGGTGTTGATAAATAGAAGCAAATTAATTTTTCAGTGCTTTTTATCGTTCATTTGTCTTTATTCTGTATTTCTTGCAATCTCAAACACATGGACATGGTATTTCAGCCCGTATTGGGAAGGAGGTGACGTATTTTGACATCGAGAACAATAGAACTTTATCTGGCACGGTTCTTCATCGGGTTTCACATTACGCTGAGGAAATTATTCTATAAAATGACATGTACAATTATGCCAACTTCAACAGGTTCTAGGACATTGGGCTACCCACTCAGATTATTCATTTCTGACTGTGTGGATAGTCATTGTCATCAGTTGTTTGGAAATTCCTATGAACAGCAATTTTGTGTACCTGGTGCGGTGTAACCGCACCACGCAGGTACAGGAAACTAGTTGAATGACGAGACCTTCAAAGTGATCCCCAAGATTTCGAAGGATTCGTCGAAAAGTACCTGTCAGCTTTAGTCGGCAACAGCAGAATGGATGGCTTTCAGACTACTTAACGCGTTTCGTTAAATCACTCAAGCTACTGTGAGTGCGACTGGAGAATACTAGTCAAACACCTTATGCCCTTTACCGTGGCTGGTTACGCGTGACAGGAAGCAGCTAGTCCGTCTCACACGTACTTTCTTCGATTGACTTTGCCCAAACACTAATATCAAATAAACCGCCCACCTGAATTTTTCGAATGGCATCCCATAAGTTACTTTCCTAAACCAAGATTATCTTAATACTGAAGATATTATTCACAAACTATCCACCCTACCTTACATGCGTAATTGTATTAGCCAGAGGATGAAGTTACCGCAAACCAACCTTTCGCTATCGTATCTTTTTCGTTATGGTATACTGGGATTAGTGTACAGTGTATTTCCAAAGGGGCTCACATACTCGGTGACTTTCTGGTAAAAATTGGTCGACTACTTGGTCAGAGTCCAGGGCGAAACTCATGGGAAATCACTAGGTTGGTGATAATAGAAAATTGACCCAAACTGGTGATCAGACGTGAACAAAGTGGCCCCAGAGCAACTAAAGAGTCAACGATGAACAAATTGGCACCATCGAAGACGTCTTTGCTGTTCATCTGGCAATCGTTATCCTTATAAAATGCCACATAGGTCCGCTGGTTGCTCTACCAAGTGGCGAGTTTGGCCAGGGAAAAAATAATCCCATTGCGTTCTCGTGTTCTGCTGTCCTGAAGAATTTTCCCGGAAGATGCGTGTGAACTACTCAACCGGCCACAGTGTCTTCTGGAATCACCTTCAGGCGACTGTCAGCTGCGCGAAGCCCGCAGATGTATATTCGAGTAAAAAATTTGCTGCAAATCGATCGTCCGAGTATAAAAACAACCGCACAACGTAAACAACAATGGTTACGTCTGAACCAAAAGTAACTGACACAAGTAAGAAAACAATGTGTAACTGCGCCTAGCTGTTCATTCAACCCAAGAGGTTAGCTTTCATCGGGAAGTTTGGTCGGCCATGGTAGTACAGTTTGTCTGAGGAAAATACTATGCCCTCTTGTTTACCGTTCTCCAACGAATCATTCCCTAAATTTTAATCCTCTCCTTTCTGGCGACCATTAGAATGCGGTTTCTCATTGGTTTTACTTTCGGCAAGAAGTTTCAGACTGCACTGGTCGATTGGATCCCAGCCGACAAGTAGTCGTACTCAGGGTGAATAAGAGATTAGTGTATAATAAGAAACGCACAATACAGTGGAATGACCTGATAATATTGGGAGTATGCGTGAATGATGGAGTAGTTTGTTTGCCTTTGACGTAGAAACACTGAAGAGGCT
The DNA here is from genome assembly GCA_008360955.1 of Fasciolopsis buskii. Classification (NCBI taxonomy): domain Eukaryota; kingdom Metazoa; phylum Platyhelminthes; class Trematoda; order Plagiorchiida; family Fasciolidae; genus Fasciolopsis; species Fasciolopsis buskii. The sequence goes on along the minus strand of LUCM01010783.1, from coordinate 515,247 downwards.
GATTTGGTTTTAGTTCCTGCCACTGATGAAGCGAGGAACTTTTGGCAGCCCTGCACTCTCGAAATCGCCTATTTCTAGTTATTAATGGCTCATATGACACCCGTCCTCGGAAACGCATTAAGATCGACTACAGTACTAATACCTACTAATGACGAGACTACTTGCAAGATTATCGTTTATGCTGTAGCACTACCCGCAAATTTGACCGCTTGTTAGTTCGCATCGCGCTATCCGCGTGATGTTGTAGGTGATCGAAACGCATGCTGCACTGCCGATCACTGTGCGATAAATTGTCTAATCCGGCTGACCCACCGAATTTTCGAAAGGTGCTACGTGAAAATGTAGAAACACGGCCTCCTGACAAAGTCGACCAAAACCGACCTTTTAATACTGTAAGATTACATTCTGCTAGCTTAGCGATTTATGGCCCGATTGACTATTTTTAACTTCCTAGATTTCCGCTTAGTCTTTGCGCTCGCTTGGTATACCCCAATCCTTCCCTGTTTTGGCGGTCAGTATATTAAAATACTACTCGTAGCGAGGTATGAAATTAACGCGGTTCCACGTGTGTCGTTGGTGGTCTGGTCATGTGATCTCGTCGAGTACCAGGAGAGAAACGGACTGCCTCCTTGTAGGATCAATCAAATTGTCTTATCTTAGCCGGGTGACGAGCAGAAAAGCACTGAGTCCGAATGAAAAACCACTAAAATCTGAGGTTCGCGAGAAGTCAGGGTGGAGCACTTTTAAGCACATTTTATCTAGTCTCCGGTCTCATGTCCACATATGGCGGTTTTGATGCACCTCATGTGGCCTGTTTGGTCATACCCTCACTTGAGGCGAACATTCGCAAGGAAATCAAAAACATACGAAGCGCTAGACTACAACGGTTTCTTACTGTGTATGTTTAAAGATGGAGAAATGCAGCTTGCTAATAAGGTTCAATATTTTCTCCAAGGTTCGGTACTCTGAACAAGTTTACTCATCTTGCAAGGGTTGGGTCGATTATTGTTTGCATCTCTTAGAACGGATCATGCATTGAATATCGTAACTGCAAAGATATTGGTCTATTCCTAGCAGCATCGATTCAGTTCGCAAGCAATCCAACAAGTCTGATGAGTAAACTCGTGAGCAGTAAACTGGGTTTCGAGCCACTCGTAGACATATCGACCACATCTCTACTCTGCTTCAGCTTCTAGAGCACCATTTCAGTGTCCAGCAACCAACGACTGTTGTGTTCTCAGAAGCTCGCTCAGCCTTTGACTCCATGGATGGCACTGCTTTTTAGCATTGTTTGTTGAGTTCTGGTGTGCCTGTGATGTAAATGTCCTTCCCTAAAGGGCTTCACCGACACAATTTATGCAGCTTTAGATTTTCCAGCCTGATTTTGTCATAGTTCGTCCTCTCCAGTGAGGTATTCTAGGGCCGCTTTATATCCTCGTTTCTTTCCAACTTGCCTCTGAAAATCCTCTACGGAATGTATGAGCCTGAAAAAGCAGAAGGTTCCTCGTTGCCAGGCGACTATGCACAGGTAATTCGCCACACACTGAACTGTTTGACCTTCGAGATATTCACACATGGCATGTGCTTTGTAACTTCAAGGTGTACAAAACTTCTAAAAGGCTGGATGGTTGGGGAGAGGTCATGTTACAAACGGTGAAAGCCAAAGCAGTTTTCGTGAACAGCGAAACCTGCGGAGCGGCCATGACTTCTGGCGTTCTGTCAAGGTAAAATTATACAACGCCACAGCCAATAGTGTTCTTCCTTACTGTTACCAGACCTGGCCTTTATTGATTCATGTCTCTCCCTATACATACATATATACATATATACATATATATATATATATATATAAACTTGCAGTGGTCATTTCACATTTGGGCTGTGAGAAAGTTTCGAGTAGTACAACCGATTGTTCGCCAACTCGTCAAACGGCATATTCTCCCGGGCTATTTTTTGTTGCACTACTCATTATTTAGTTTTCGGAACATGATATCCAATTCGATCGAATAAATGTACGGTGTTTTAATGTATGGCTGTGAAGGAATCAGACTATCCTGGAGAGATTCATGCAGATTTCCGGCAACACACTCATGAATAGCATCTGATCACGTCACTCAAGTTTGGCACTCTGTCAATCTGACGCAAATGTCGTCCTAATTTTTGGGATTATCATATGACTCGGTATTATTGTCCTCGTGTTCTACTCGCTTCCTCGGTATCCTGAACATCAAATATAGGATTTCATTCTAATTGGGTTTTGCAAAACGAAATTTCTCGGTAATTCGCACCTCCCGGTTACTGCAGTTCACAGAGTCTAACTTGGATTTTTGTCTTTCCTAAGGAGAAATTTTCCGGTGGTTTGGAGTGAGTGTTTTTTCGGGAAGGCAGAAAACACGGACACATGCGAGCGCAAAAGTTAAAGAAAAAAACAGATGAACAATAACATAGCACCATATCGATATAAGTGTGTTGTCTACATTAACAAAACGTCAGTACCTTGTCGATTAACCATGCAAAAGAGAATATCAACTGCGTCCTGGCAACTAGACTTGTCCAGAACTGGTAGAGTAAGGCTGAAAAAAACGAAGCACGTCTCATCGAGTGCAGCAGAAGTAGACATAGATAATATCAATTAGAGAACAACGAAAAAATCAAAATGCCTTCCATCCTCGGCCCCTCACCCGAGCAACCAGGTGAAACTTGGCAACCTGGATATGTCTGCGAGCACATGTAGCTTTGTCGAATGAATTTTACACTGGTGTATTGATTAGTGGAATCATATAGCCCACCGTATGGCCTATTGTGTGACGAACGAACTGTTGGACACTGTTCCCTTCGTATCCTTGCCTTCTGTGTTGAGCATTCTACTTGCAGACGAAAAGTGACTGGAAATTTGGGTGTGGCCTCAGTCAGCCATGACAAAATTGATACCCCGCTTGCTGATAATATCCAACAATACGATGGAGTGAAGATCGACTGTTTCAGCACGTGGTCATTAACACTCAAGACCAATGTAAACTGATTACATATGTGCCATGTTGTGACTGGTCGCTTAACTCGGACGGTATCCACGTTCAGATTGTGTACTGGACTAAGTATGCGGGTTTCAGACAGCCTATCAAAAACCGTCCATATGTGGCTGTAAAGGTTGCTTTTTAAACCGTAAACCTGGAACGGTTTGTATTTGCATTCAGCTGCCGTGTCCTTGTTCAAGAAGGAACCCTGTGTCAGGAACGATACCAGTAAAACACAATTGAATTTCTGTTCGGAAAAAGAATATTGTGAAATGCAATCAACAAATAGCGATTGCTTCGCTCGGTTCTTTCGAGTTGACTTGGCTAAAACAGACTTGAATCAGCGTCAGTGACTGGAAACTGAGATAGCTTCTACCAAACCTGGATAGTCAACTTGTCAGACCAGTGGTCTAACGGTTGTTCCTGGGACGCACTGAAGTTTGGTTTGTCTCGACTTATGGGCGTAAGATTCGGATTCCATACGTGACTAAGACCACCGGAAAATAATAATAACCGCTCTGGTGGATCTTGGTACTAGTGGAAAATCGGCAGACTGTCCGTTGAAGCCCGATTTCGGGCAACGACGAAGCCGAATGAACATTGTCACAATAGTTGATTGTTATTGCAAACCTAAAACAACAAACCATTTCAAGTCACTCCCTGATTATATCCTCGGGAATCTGAACTACGTCCCCGGTACGGACCAACTAGCCTTGGTAAAATACAAACCCCAATAGAGGAACGCATCAGCACACCGTTTAGTAATCTGTTCACCTGTATTGTTAGCACGCTTCGTCAAATGTAATAGTTCGCTCAGCTTACCTGTTATTTTCCATCCAACTAACAATGAACTACCGTCAGTGGGAATCAAGGTTTTTCGTGATATGATGTAATTTTTCATGGCAGACAAACTAAGTAACTCACTGCTTTTCCGGTTCTACTGGAACAATATCATAGTTTTCAATCATTTTGCCGATAAACGTTCATATTTTTTGCGGAATGGATTAGCTTAATGTCGATTTCACGAAGTTTGCTCGATGCCTGAAGTACCAGTGGATGATGGCCCGTTGTGCAACGCTCTCCAAGTGCCTAGGCATTCTATTAAGATGCCGTATCTGCCGACTGCAGCTAAGCAAACAAATTATTCATTTAAACAAAGAACGAACAGAAACTATTTTCCTTTTTCCTGAAGGGTACAAATATGAATGACAATTGGATCCTGTCGTTCTGCCAGATGTGAACTTTCGTACCGAACGGATAATGGTAAACACTCTTTCGACTATATCTGAAGGCCAAACTTTCAGTATTATCAACCTCTTAGGGTTCCATTTGCATCCTGAACGACTCATTATCCTATGTTTTTACAACTTATGTGATAGACAAGCCTGGATGTTATGCCCATCGGACACTTTTTTGGAAGTTCACTTCTCCGGAACAGTGATGAACACTTTTCCCCACAGTGGTTCACTATAGACTTGTTCAGTCAAGTATATTCTCTGCTGGTTTGTGACTTGAGAAGCCTTGCTTATCCGACTCCAGTTAGCCAGTACTTTTCTTTGAACCATATATTATTTCGCTATTCATTTCCCACGATCAGTCATGAGTGAATTGGGGAAGCCTCTGGGTCCATCGCACTCCATCAGGTTGACCCAGACAGTTGACCTTTGCTAGTCACGTCTCTCATTTATCACCATTGTACGAGTGTCATTCTTTTGTGAAGGTTTCTACTTTTGTGAACTGTACGCGAGTGCCCTCCAATTTCACTTCATGATTTGAGTCTTCATCTTTTTGGCCCTCTACGACCTCCCCCCTTCACATGTGTACACCAGTTTATCCGTTTCTACCAAACTCTGTTCATTTCCTTGAACGTCCATGCAGACTTGTTACAATCGTTGAAGCAACCCTTTGTTTATAGTGAGCCTCCCTAATCGGGTGCATTTTGGTCGCACGATCAGTCCACCTGGCAGAAGTAATCGGCTGTCATCAACTGTCTGACTTATCGTTGTCAAGTCTTGGGTCCGAATTCTTCACCCTTGGGGATTGTACATTTACTTTCATTAAGCTAATTGTCTACTCATACTGTCTTATTTTTGGACTAAACCGGGTGTCGGTTCCTTACTAGTTGTTCACTGCTGTACGACAGTCTGTAACAGGGGGTAGCGCGAGATGGAATACAGACAAGATCTGTACCTGGTAGTGTCTTTGTGCGTGTGACTAGTGTTTGGTGGTATGAGACACAGTACGTGCAAACATGGAGCCATTTTATCTTTACCTTTTTTTCTCTTACTTCCTTTATTATTGAAATAACAACGACCATTATTTTTTTCAGGAAGGAGGCCTCGGCCAGCAGAGAGCTTCCAATTGGGGAAGTTGACCGGTGGTGGGAGGATTCGAACAAGAAGACTTCACTTCCAAACACCACGACCTTATCCGTTCGGTCACTGCCATTTCATCTTCGAATACTGCAAAGCCCCAACGAAAGAAGAAATGTGTGTATGACTTTTTGGATGCGTTCCAATTTGCATACGTCATGAAAGTTGTGCAAAAACAATGTTCCAGTTGATTGTTGTGCTCCTATTTGCAAATGTTTCGTCTACAGAATCTGCTGAATTTGTCGTTACCTACCTCACGGAAAACCAGACGCAAGGCATTTAGGGAAACCTTGTTGAAATGTACGCGAAATGTGCAATTTTTGTTCAATGCAAACGTTTATCGCTTGGTCGTACCGTTCTAGCAGGTTTTTTGCCGGGAATGACTGAATCTAACAAACCTAAATATATGAATCTTTTTTGATGCGCAATAACTATTTGTAGACAGTATATGTTCCATAAAGCCAATCCAAATTTCGCCTCACATAACATCTACGGCCGAAACGAATGGCAGAAATCAAATCTGGCCCGAAATATGGGGCTTGGCTATGCAGTCAAAGGGCACCACGTGAACAAGTCAGTACACAAACTTCCACAGTTTTGTATCGATATGACAAAAGAGAAACATGGTAGACTATTTGGTGTCCATAGCCCGAAACTTTACACCCGTGAGGTGTTTCGCAATGCGTCTAACTTGATCAAGATTAATTTTTCCCACATAACTGCCATCTCAAAATGTTTATTCCGTATAATACTGTAGTGTTCGATCAAAGGCCTGTACTCGGCATGGCTAAAATGTTCGTTCAAGCCATCACTTCTGTTGACAATGCAAAGTGAACACAAACTGTTTGTGTTGACCGCCTGTTCGGTTCGCTACCCATTCAGATGTGTTTATTGACACATTCGCTGACGATTCTACGGCATGGCAATTGCTCCTAAGCCCTAAGCGCATCAGCGCTGGTTAATCCGGGATGAATCGGCCACACATTACAGGGCGATGCTGGCACATTCGATCGATTCGGGTCACCGTGATGACCCGAAACAATCACTTAGGCTATCGTACCAGGGGCATGCGAAGCGATCCAAACAAGTTTCAATAGGAAATTGACTATTGGTGATGTCATTCTGATCAGACATCTAACATCCAGTTGATGTGCATCAAAGCGATTGGCACACTTTCGCCACTTCCAATGACCACCGATTCCAGCGGCACTGACACGTCCCCACGAACACACTCACACACCTGACACAGGTGTTCCGCTTGACGAAATGGATCAGTCGACATCCTGGTCATAAATATTTCGAAGTATTTGAAAGCGGAATGAGTCTGGGTTTATCCCACAGTATTTCGGACACCAAAATGCCCTTCACCTGTCCATACACACACACACATACACACAAGGATCCTTCTGTCCTATATATCATCCCGCCTCCATGGTTTTCGGCTATATAAATTACAAGGTATGAATACGAGGTTTTTCGAAATAATGGTTCACTTGAACATTTTCTTTCTATTGAAAGTTTTCAGACAATTGGTATTTTTATCGGCTCTTTGGCTAAAATGCAGCTTGTCTTTTATAATTTCATTTGCCAACCTCAACAACTTTTAGACAATATCCTCAAAAGTCTATTTGGGAGGCTTTAATTGTTTTATTTTTTTATTAACGAAGAAAAAATGCAAATCATTTTCAGGAAGAGGGCCGCAACCAACAGAGGGATATGACGAATGATGTGGGTGTTTCTTAATTTTGCAAAGATTAATTTAGAATAAGATTGTCATATGAATCTCTCTGACCACATTCGGGATCCTAACATTCCGGGGATTGGGAATATTTGGAGTCCTCGTGGTTTGCTGGTACAGTCTACTAGAAGTTTTGCAAGCCGCATTAGATTCGTGTCATTCGTTCGTCGGTCACATTTTGCTAACACTCGTTCAAGGAATTCCGACTGTTCTGTGCCTCGATGCGAACCAGTGAGAGTTTGCATTTAGTAATTGTTAGATATAATAACAAAACTTCCAAATGAAACTTGCCAATACGACTATTTTCAAAACTTTTGCCAACTTATTCGCGGTGCTAGGTTTGTCACACATGCAGTGGATGAACTGGGTTCCGTTGAGGTTAGGTTGGGGCTGGTCAGAATAATTGCTGACTACAAACCGAATGATCTGGCTCCACATGCACAACACTTGCTTTGTCCTACTCCCTAGCATATGATACGACTTTATGAAGCAGTTATTTAACACGTGGATCGTAGTAATTCGTCCACATCCGTTCTCAAGGTTAAACGGCACGAAAACACAAGTGAAAATGTGTTAGGTCGTGTTTTACGGTTTGAAATTATGATTTACAGAATGTGGAAAGTCTCGATGGCGTACGAATGCGACTTATCAGAAGGCATTAAATCGGCTCCGGCCCAAGCTACCCAAACGAAGACAACGAGAAGACGCGAACGGAAGGGAGACGCGTTCCAATTGTATTTGCAGCTCATACCTTCATATAACAAAATTGGGGATATCCCGACTGGTGCAAAGCATTCAGTTCAATCGTCTTCGTGGGATGTTTGACGTTTACTATCACTTGTCACCAGGGTTCTCAATGATTGCCTTTCTATGCAAGCTAGCGCGAAACTGTACCGGGTTGCGTCATGTGACATGAACGCAAACTTTTCATACATTCAAGTTGTTAACGTGGATGTGTTGTTCCCGAATCGCTCCACTACACAATGACCACATACACAAGAGGTCAGGAAAGGTCCAACACATGATCCAATGTGACCGTCGATAGCAAACGCAATTTCAAATAGCCGTGCTGTCCAAAGAAATACATAATGTTTCCATAATAACTAGTGACGTCAATTATAGTCATCACGATGATCTTGAGGGATAGGAATGTCTAAACAATCAAGAGTTGACTTCAAGTTTGTGGGGTTAAATAAATCAACAGCAGAGAAACTGTAATTATTCTGAGAAGAAACCTCTAACCCTCGAGCTTGCTATTCTCGGAAATCAGGCCTACAATATACCCGGCCTGGTTCAGATATTTTGGTTGCCTTGGCAACAGTGGTCAAGAGATAACAGTAAGGATAAAATGCTGTCTGTATTGCTTTTTCATTCAGAATAGATCAAGTTAGGATGTATCGGTTACTGTGGCTATCTCTAGTCCCGTAAACGATTCCGTCAGCCCAACTGCATTGCACTGCACTCCAAACCCGAACGCGGTAGAACCACGACCAAGGCATGCGTAAATATCGGCAATCCTTTATGACTTATTGTCTATACGATGAAATATACCTGACTGATGAAATTATGCATTTTAAAATTTGTACGACACAAATTTCCTGTTAATCGATTCCTGGAGTATGTTGTCCATCAGTTCGTGTGTTAGCGCGCACATTCGTAAGGCATTAGAGGTGCTAACAACGGGGATGTTGGTAATCAGCAACCGTGAGGACGGCAAAGATTGTACGGTCTGCTTCACGAAGTCCAGGCAAGTAGGACTAAGTGATCAGTCGACAGGCGACTAATTGGAATAGGTGAAATTCATTAGTGCCGTTGGGCGTGGTGAAAAACATTTGATCGATGCAATTACGCATAAGTACGGTCCTGGACAGACATGTGTACGTTTAATCACGCACATACGTCCGCACGCAAGCACACACACACATACACACATACAAATCTGAAGCGCAAACGCATCAGTTGAGTTCTGGGTCACGGAACAATAGAAAAAAGTGGAACTGTCTAATCGAAAATTCCTGCGTGTATGTGTACGTGTAAGTGTGTGCATGTGTTGGAAGTCACTGAAATTTCAGTCATCTTCATGTGTACGACACATTTCACTCGGTTCCCATAACAACGCACCCAACATGAGATCTGTTAGCATGTGATCGTTTGCCCTGAGAAGAAACGGTCGAGCATCAGCCAGAGCTGGACCTGAGTTTCTCAATCATGTACAGAGAGCATTCGTATGGGGAACAGCAGTTGGCCGTCAAACAGGAACCAAGGAAATGTCTTTCATGCAAAGTTTAAACGGTAACTGATACTGGGTTAGGAAAAAATTGGACGCGAAACTAAAATGCGATTCTCATGTGAAAATCGCCTAACTGTTTCAAGGTGAACTGTTCCATCGAAATATCGATCGCTGGGATAGCTGAATCAACAAAATACAATAAATTCCTAAATAATAAAGTTAAATGTATTGCTCTAAAACCAAGGATCCCAGTAATCAATAAATATGCTTTGATTAAACCCACCCCCAGTAAAAGGGCCACATGTCGACTTCAACACTCCATCCACAATCCTTGGGGAATGGGAGGAATGAGAGAATACTCACGCTGCTCGTCAGCTTACGAATTAGGCGACGTCAACTTGGATTTCTAGATGCAATATTCAAATAGACAGACTTCCAAAATTTTTATGTCGGTCATTCGTACTGCAACAGATAGTACGAAAAATTTGTATAAAATCTGGATGAAATAATTCATCATGTGATATCATCGCTCACTCATCATCAAGAAACCATAGATGTGCTGTACAACTGTTTCATCCTTGTTAGGAATCATGAGCAGTGCATATCCACCGCGCCCCAACTGGGACGCGAACTCGGGACTAACGATTCTGAGTCGAACTAAAATGTACCAAGTAATCAAGCTCTGTAGGTCACATCCAAAGCCTTCGTCGTACTTAGGCTACCTGCAGAGAAGTCATCTATCAGTAGGGGTCGATCGTTGTCAGCTAGCGGACAGTAACCGTGCAAATCAGTGACGGATAGGTGCAACATCATGTGGTCAAGTTCAACAAACCGTTCAGAGCCTGCCCGGTAGCGTAATGGCTAAGGCGTTCGATTCAGAATCGTTCGTCCTTGTTCGTGTTCGCGTCCCAGTTGGGGCGCGGTGGATATGCACTGTTGATGATTCCTAACAAGATAGATGAAACAGCTGTACAGTGCTTCCATGTTTTCTCTATGGTGAGTTGAGCGATGATCTCACATGATGAATTATTTCATGAAAACATTCAATCTCCTACTACTAAGTTGTATAAAATCTGTTAGGATTTTTCTTGTCACTTTGTCGTTGCGCGCATGCGTTTACGCATGTTACGTGCTTGCTCACAACAACGAGTACAACTGCAGCAGTGACGAGAAAAGGAAGCAAAATGAATCCCATAACCAGTATCGTTGACTCACTTACATGCATTGAAGTTCGTGGGGACCAGTCCAGCGCAAATCTGTACGCCTGACGAGTGCCTGTTCTGTGATTTCAATTCCTACAGCTTTCAGTGACAAAGAACTGGAATGGCACTGGCATGCGTAGGCAGAACTCATTCGACTACTGCATCGTGAATTTCATAAGAGCTACAGTTGAGCAACCTGCGGCCATCCATGGTGAATAGCTTGCCCCTAAATTGGTTCTTGATTACTAAAAAAAGTGGACGAGCTTCGGAAAATTACACTAAAAATATCGTGCGGACAATCCAACACAAAAGTCTTTAATGTGGCTCAAACAGAGTACGTACACCTCAATCACGACCGAGGGCCATAGCTCCTATATCTTAAAAAGGATAAAGCAACGGAATGTACGTGCCATTTGATGAAACATCAAACTGGAAAGTGGAAATTTTTGCCAGTGAAAGTGAGTGGGCAAATGCCGTAAATCACTGTATCCAAACAGTGGTTTCGGTTTGATCGAAGACTTCGAATAGCCTCCTTCCTCAACCCAGTCCTCTACTGCGGCTTGAGCAACCGGGTAACATCAATGTAGCTGACGAACCACGGGTTCCGAAATACAGTTGACAAATTGGCTTCGAGGAATGAACGAGCTAGTATGTACGTAATAAACTGCACACTAGGTTTCAAACTCATACTTCTTCTTCGATGCTTGCTTGTTTATCAATAGTTACAATGCACCAGGTTGTGCTAGCTTGAGGCGATTGAGGAGTAGAGGGGATATATTAGATGATTGCACATTGAAATAAAAATGCATTAGTTGCCAATGGTGATTCGCTCCGAAAACATATAGCGTCTGAGTAAGATTTTGTAAACCATGTCACTGGCGACAGACAGATGAATATCATGGGTCCGAGTCACCTCGCCACTGATCACTTCCCCATTTAGACGGCCTAGCAATGACCGGGCGTATCTTCCGGAAGTTGTTGTGTCTTTTTCTTGATAATGAAATGAGGGCAAAGATGAAAGATAAAACGCAAAGAACTCCGTATTCACTTACATTTTCGGATTCCATTTCGGCTTCAGGATCGCCATGAATGTAGTTCGCAGTTTTACTCCATCGAACTGACTTGTACACTGAAGTGTGGCAAACAAATTATTATGAACCTGAGTATGAAGACGAATTCTTCCGAAAATGAAAGGATAACAGATGACTTGGGCTGAAATTAAGGCAAAATTTTACGAAGGGACTTCGTATCCAGCCCAGCCTACTTTCAAAACTGCTGATTAATTTTCTGGTTTCCTGAGAATCATTCTGACACTCGAATACGGCTACCCATTGTGCCTCCAAAAACGGGTCAAGTACGGTTTACTGACAATGAAAAGATTTCGCGATAATTCGGACTCAAGACTTAATTCGAATGTTGCTTCAGCAAGTTTTCGATAAACACAGTATCACTGCTGACCTTGATTTCAAGGTCATTTGAGTGCATCAAGTTCGTTTTGTTAATGACTTAGCAATAAACTGGAAAAAATACACGTAAATGGTGCCTCGACTTGGGAGGCTAAAGTTATCTGGTCAGCGCCAAAACACACGAACATCTGGTAGACAGCATCCAGTGTTTTTAATTAAAAAAACAGCCATTTGGTAGATAATCCACTGATTCTTAACAAAAATCATCTTATGAAGGCACATAATTCTACAAAAACTTTACTTATGCTTAGAATAAAATAAGCAGTATAATTTCAAGACCTTTTCAATTATGCAGCTGGATTTAACGGCCGTTTCACAAGTAGTGGTAGGAAACGGAATTAAGATGCTATCGAACGGGCAACACGGGGTTTAATGGAAGAAGAGGTATGAAGTCCGTATGGGATTCGTAACTCTGTTCATGCTAACTGGGCGATTGGTTAGTTTTACCTCAGAATGAAAGGTTAGGGATGAGTAGCAGGGGTCTGTTTGATTATTAAATCCTTCAAGCAATTGTTCCGGAGTCTCGTCATCACCGTCCCAATGCGCTCACAACTCTGGTTTTGTGTCCAAATTTATCGCTTTTATGTTCAGGTTTTGCAGTCTTTCGGTGAAATTAGCAGCTCAAGACTGAAGTGATGGCTTGTGAAAAGATTCCAAACATTAGCCGACATTATGAACTGATTTGTGGTTTGAAATTAATGTTCGTATACTAGGTAATTTTGGTGTATTATGCAAATATTCGACTAGTCACTTCACTATCTTACAGTGGGCTTGCTACTGTGCAAAATGATCCGTTCCTGTTACCAAGATTCTTCCGGTTAAACAACAAGCGATGACCTTTCGAAACTCGTTTGCACCAGTCAATGAGTATGTGGTTTGAGTACGGAAATAAATGATTGACATAAGGACCGAATGAGAAAAAGGCATACGAGTTACGATCAGATTTATTGAAAACAAACTTTACAAAGGTATGGCAGTTCCACAACTAATGATTTTGTATATCACAATCAGACACTTTCGATGCGGGCACAGACTACATTTGTGCGTCTCGAGCGTCGCAGTTGTTATCTGCTCCTTGTGTATTGTCCTCTTTCCTGTACTGATTTACATGTACCCAGAACAAATGAGAATGAAATTTTACGATACCCTGGTAGCACGATCTGATCCCACATGCAGGATTTGACTGAAACGAGTTGGTGAAGATGAGTATCGTCCTCCGCTTGAATGCACATCTCTTCTTTCCTTCATCTAGCAGATGAGTCCAGAATTTTGCATAGGGCAGTTCACTGACAATCATTGTTTAAACGAGTAACCTAAAGAGGTTATTGGTGCTAAAGAACGAAGAGGCTAACATTCACAAAGTGACGATTCACCTAGAATCTAGTTCTTCTGATAAGAAATCGTTTTCCTGACGATATTTGTGAGTAACTCTCCAATTGCTCGCAAATTGCGCATGTCCAATTAGCCAGTACACACAGGTAGCCACGAAAAATCTGAAATCTGAGTCATTTCATTTGGGAAACAGGAAGCGTTGATTAATTTTGAGGATAGTGTTCTCCATAGAATCGGCTCATCACGGTTTGGCCGTCCAATTTTAACAAATCTGCCGCGAGAATCCAAGATGTTTTTTCATAAATGTTTATTCGAGATGATAAGGAAGGATATACAGGACATACTGCAAACCGAATGTGAATAACATGTCCAGGGGAAGGTACTTGGAGGTTTGACATGCGTCAGCAAATCTCACCGGTAGACACACTGAACTGGACCAAATATACAATCGAGTCAAGCGTAACCAAGGTCAAATAGATCAAGATAGGGAACAGAACTTGGCAATAAACTGAATTCCTGTAGACCCACTGCCAAAAATTACGTAGAACCCGTACTGCTCACGATTCAGGCAGTCAGGCGAATTATGAAGGTGAGATTTATGAAATTCGAATCGAGTGAAAACGTTAATCTCGAATTTTTCAAATCCGTTAATTCGGATTTGAGAAATTTTTCAAGTTCACGATGCTAAATTTGGCAGTGTTTCCAGTTAAAGGACACCTCAAGGTCACATAGCTACAATTAGTAATGCTACCAAAATTAGTTCAATGTCGCAATCATGGAAAATTTCAGGGTTCACGCAGTCTAAAAGTCAAGGTCAAATCCAGGGCATTCGTATCATCAATGCCACCGAGCAGAGCAGTGAATGCTTAAGTACCGAGAATGGATTTATAACTTACGTGATGTGTACGCTGAATACAATGATCGTACGAAGTTGAAAAAAACTGTGACTAAGTCTTGTGATCATCTCAGAAGTTGGCCACTCCTAACGAGTTTTGTGAATGTCCGTGTACGGATCGAATAACTGACCCGTGGAGTACTTGTCCGTTCGCGTAACACGCACAAAAAATATGACCAAAGAATCAGAGCACAAATTATGGGAATAAATAGGTTTTGGCCGAAAATCACTTTGAGTTTTGTTGAGCACGTTTGTTGTGAATCTTGGAAGCTGGGAACCTGAAAGTGCCTTAAAGCGCAAAATTAATGCCAAGCGATCTTGATTTCATATGTACACAAAGGAAGGGAGACAGTCATTGAAAATATTAGTGGTCCATTGGATGTACAGCTTATCGTATTCCGTTGAATGACCATATGGTGGCATAAGGAGAGAGATAAGAATGACAGGAAATGGTAAACTTCACATGAATTGCTTCTACCCGAAAGCCAAATGATGGGCTGCAAATCAATCGTTTCACTTCGGATGCCTTAGAAGTTGCGTCAGTGCTCATACGGCAACAACTCGACACTGGCTTTAGGCCAAGTTTTGGTGCGGTGAATGAGCGTTGTGACTGATGATTCCTAGCAAGTCATAATCAGTTGTTATTTTTGTATATTTACATATACATACTAATGCATATATATATATACAACCATCCAAATCCACCACCTGACAGTACGATGGTTCGAAAACCTAGTCCAGTTGTTTCGGAATACTGACAGTTGCGCGGTTACTAGCGCAATACATCATGAGTAAAAATCACGAGATTTTCATAGAGGAGGGGCGGGTCAAATCAGTAAGAAAATTCCTGATGAGCACGGACACCAGTCGCAGACCAGCACCCCTTGAAAAGTTCATGCTAGGTATCTCAGACGCATATTTATAACGATGAAGTCGAATTGGAACGGTCCGCTTAACAGGTGAGGTCGGTAACAATCGATATTCAGCACAAGCTACTAATAGATGTCTATCAAGAAGACACTATTTTGTTTGCCCACGGAATAAATATCCCCTAAAGTTGAATTTTCAGTGAGCAATAGGAAAGCGCGCCTCAGGGTTTGTGTAATGACAGTCGATCTTTCGGAGCAGCGAATCAATATCTCCGTTTTTGATGCTTACTATTCGAATACACGCTTACATACTTTTCTCTGAGCCTGGCAAAAGTAATGTGGTGGCCAGATCGAATGAGCGAAGCCATCGTTTAGTGCTTGCTTAGGAAGCAGTATTTTGAAAAAGACAGCACTATCTGCTGCGTTTTTAGGTCCCGTTGCCAATCGTCACCTTAAATGAAAATTTCTAAACCACAACATTTCGTAACTGTTGAAAACAAAAACACCTAGTGAGCAATCTTCTAAGCTGACAACATGCCTGCACACAGGTCTACGGCAGACACGGTTGCACCTATCGGACCTGAATAATACTTAACGTAGTACTGTTTATGGACGAGAAATTTGGATTTTACGGGATCATATCATAAACAAAAGTTCTCGTAATAATTTTGACAGACATATCGACCCACGCTTCGGTGTGCGCTGCCTTTTAGAACGAAGCAAAAGTAAATAGTTATAACATTTCATCATCGGAAACCTCGTGAATAAAATTTCATTGTCCCGGTCTGTTCGATGGGACAAAAAGGCGGGAGAGAAGCTTTAGGAACCGGGAATCTATTGTCGAAAGTTGTCTTTTGCTTTTTCGGAAACAAACGACAAACATTTAGAAAACAGTGATATGTGCGGATCATGTGTGTCAAGTTTGCATACATATACCGAAAACAATGAATTCAGTTCTTCTGAAAGATCTATCAATACATTACCGAGATTTTGTCGTCACATTCGGGGTAGTAAGCTTCAAGCAGACCAAAAGAACGGATTTACATTTGCGACCACCGGATCAAGAGGAAATCGAAAAGTGTGTTTAAAGATGGCTTCTTCCGCGTTAGTGGCAATCATGTGCTATCACAGTGTTTTGACAGCCGGAATGTTATTGCACTCACGCGATCGATAATTGGACAGGTGGAATTTGTTTAGTGTTTGTTCCGTGTAAACTTGTTTGTCGATTCGTTAATATTGTTGCTCCCGTTTGCAGTATCTCGGTGTCCATCAGAAATATGAACTCGGTTTGCACACAAAGACTTCTCAGTCTGCAACCGGATGCGATTGCTGATCGGGCACGAAATGTTCGATTTCGTAATCACATTTCATGGTTGAAGCAAATGTAAACAGCTTTTCACTGTCTTGTCTGTGGACAGGACGGTCCACAAATGGCCCGGAACAGATCCGAAAAAATCTGCAAACATTGGTTTTATCTCCGGTTAATTTTTTATCTTACCTTATGTATGACATTGGAATAGGAACCTCACATCATTTGAGTGGAACTGAACGACCGGTATTTACTTGTTCAACCTTAATTTGATGATAATACTGATTGAACCTGACTGCCAGAATATCTGCATAGGATGTAGCAGACAAGTTCTGTGGACGGGACCAATTCATGTAGGGACAACTCTTTTGATTACCCCACCGTGTCACACTTATTTTCTAGTCCCGATTAGTTCTGCAAACAGACCTACGGAAAAAGCCTAATTGGGAAATCAAACCCATTAGAGTTAAGTAGTCCGTCGTGTGTCCATAGTTACAAGAACAGAGTTGGATTTAAAAGAGAGAGCACAAAAGTATTCAACATTTAAACTTCAGTACCATCTTCTTTTTTGTCTGCAAACCAATTCTACTTCTCAGCGATTTTCCCATTCTCCCCTCTTGCGCTGTTATGTGCTCATCTGCGAAGTGACATTGTAATAATATGGACAGTCCGACGGGGACAGTTGCGTTAGACGTTTGTGCTAAGCAATGCTCGGCCATTGTTACATGTTAACAGGCAAATTGTTCGTGTTCCCAGCTGGGAAGTCCGTTGATATGTGCGTGATTATGTGTGTTGGAGGGGCGGGTGTGTGTGTGTGTGAGTTTGCCAATTCGTGGGCGTCTTCGGATTTTGTACAATGTAACAGATTTCGCCTACTCTGAATGAGCGAACAACCAACTTTAGTAGATTATCAAATGGATGAAAATTAAAATTTGCTAGTTATTCTGAAAGAACGCCAGGGTTTCTGTTGGTGATTAAATTAATTGATAACTTATTGAAATATTTTCCACTTCTGCAATAATTTTTTGCTCCAGATCGAAAAGGTATTGAGCCAATCGCGAATGTTAAAAAACCTATTCGTCCACACCGGAACTTGTTATTGTTCAAGCTAAAAGCAACTCGATGTCAGCACTTTCGTTAACTGACATGGAACTTCAAATGACCGCATTAAAAGTAGTACTCGATGAGAATCAGTTTTAAACATTCAGGCTATGTGAACAAATTGGTTGATGGAATGAGAAGGGTATCTGTGGGCTCGCGTGATTCTGACATGTTGCACTGTAACCTCAGGATTTTTCATCATATGCCTGAAAAATGACAAGGGTGCGTTCAGGAGAGCACCCCTAGTGCGGTCGGACTAATTACGAACAGGGAGAACTTACAAGTCGTTTCGACTACGTGCTTGTTCGAGCTGGCCGACCGAGGCGTCAAGTGCTTCTAGCCAACGAGCTAGCACATATCACATTCTTACCAGAAATCCCAACATCCGTTGAACTGTCGAGTTCATTTCAGATGAGATTACCGTAACGCCAGTCTAGATTTTAAGTGGACAGTCCCGATGGCGAAGTATGAGTTTCTACAAAAGCCATGATTAGATGGTTTCTGAATCGACATACATCCGGTTTAGGATGTCTGTAAAAAGACAAAGACAACCGTACGCAGGCAAACGAGAACATGTCTGTTATTCTTGAAAAACTTTCGATGCTTGTGACACAAACCAAACGATCTAGAATTAGCCCGCCCATTTCTCTTAGGGCTCCCTTAGGTCAGCAGCGATGCGCGCTTGGGAAAATGTTCGCTCAATCGATTTTTTCAATTAAAATTGGGTGTGTATAGATGAAAAGTTTATAGATGAACCAAGAGAAAGAGGTTATTGTCTTAGTGCTTTCGAGTGCGTTCATTCTACAAATATTTTCAGGTTCAATGACAAGACTAAATGACACACGGAATTCGTAAAACGAATAGTGATTAATTTTCGGAAAGTGTTAGTAAAAACCTCGATTGGTGATGAAAAGTTTGCGACTGAAACGCCAAACTTAATGATCAGACCCCCATAAAATCCGACAACATGAGTTACGATCAACTTCATTTTCAAATCCACTAGGATCAAATTTCAATCACTCTATTAAGATCTGAACTTTTGTGCTTATATGATCGCTAAGTGCAGAAAATACTCTTCCTCTCAGCTACCATAATATTTTTATGTCTCTTGGATTGTAATTATCTCACGTTTGACCTTTAACTGTGGACCATTTGGGGTACATGAATCCGGCCACGTAGTTCCTATGTCATGTTTAGTTCGTGACAGTCCATCAAATTCATTAATGTAATGCACGGACGATTTTTATTTCTTGGGCTCAGTCACGTGATAGCAAGCATGATTCCTCTGAGAAGGATCTTTAGTTCTTATTGTGAATGATATAATATTAATAACACAGCGTTGTTGGTAGATGTAATGCGCCCAACAACGCTGTGTTATTAATATTATATCATTCACAATAAAAACCAATACATGGCGCATCGATTTTTCGATACACTCCTTACGTCGTTTGGTCCGGATCTTTAGTTCTGCTAGAAAACGTAATTCGTTGTAACAGCTTAGCAGAAAGAAAATGAAGCATTCGGGAGATTTCTCCATTGAATACGGAACAAATTTACGCACTGCTTACTCCTCTTCTGAATACATTTGGTCCAAATTGGCTTTTACAGACATTAACCTGGCATCAGTTTGTTCTAGCCTTAGACGTCCTTGTGTGTATTCATCCACCCACTCTTATGGCCTTAACCAAGTTAACCGTACCATTAGGTCCAGGTCAGATCTTTCTCGTGAAAAACTACCCTGATCGTTTGGGGACGTGTAAAACCATTTGCCAAATCTGTGGGAAATAGAATGTCCAAATTTATGCTACTTCCATAGCAGAAAACATCGATAATGATATGGGGGCAAAAAGAAATCTGCGTGCCACCAAATCGATTAGTCTCCACACCAAGTGGACTAACAGCTCCACCCGAATTGGAAGTGCTCGTAGGCGGTTCTGATCAGGCAAATAGGATTTATTCATTTTTTTTCACTTTGGACGAGCTTAGTAGGACCGATCATTCACTGGTCCTGTAAACTGGTCTGTCATTCAGATGCCAATTTATGCATGAACGTAGTCAAACCACACTGCTCCTTATTTATCGCCCATAGGAATTTTACTTTTTCTTAAGTTGTATAATTTTTTCCAGCGGAGATTGAACTTAAGCATGAAACAGTAAATATTACTGCCTGAACAAAATTTATACATTGCAGTAAAAACTGCCCTAATGGGTTTTTTCAACGAATTCACTCCACTAGGAAGCAATTGCAGCCATTGACTATCTAGTTTAAAAGATACATTTAATCATAATATTTGCTCATGTATTCGTGTAAATGTTTACCTCTAATTCGAATTTCTGGATAATTTATGTATTGTCGCACATGAAATGTGGACGGATAACTAACTTAGGTCGATTTTGTTGAACTTAATTTCATTCATCTTATCAGTAGTACATTTCGCATACGGATGGATGAACAAAATTCCCCCGGAAGCACATCGCCGGTTTCGCGTTTATTGCCGCTCTTCACGTATGCGTACCCGGCACTATTCTGTCCAACCATCCTTATACTAATCTCATTTAGCCTATCCGTCATTTATATCCGCAAACACATGAGCACATGCACAGACATTCACGCAATCAGATACAAGAAATATCCGGAATATGTAAATGAGTGCGCAGGTGAACTGGAAATCTTGCGAACTCTATCTGTGAGCGATGATCACGTTTTTCACCTCTAGTTAGGTGCCAACTGTCACATGTAAAATTGATCCAAAAGAAACTTGAACGGCGAACAAAACTGAGGGCGTTTTGAACGACGCGAAAATAACCACACTGCTTGTGATATGGTATTTGAAGTGCTTGAAATATGAAAACACAATTCACCCGGGATGGTACATAATACGCCAGCATTTCTGCAGTCAGACCGGCCCGTACAAATCCAGTTAGGCTATCGGTTTGGGAACAACCCAAATGCTAAAAACGGTGGTTGAAGGCACTAACTGGTACGTCTCAGTCCCACGGCCAAAGTCGCATGTTCATTGGAAGTCACTGCTTTTCCAGGCATTTGTTCACACTATTTTTTACAATTTTCTTTTATCTGTTTTTCCATATCTTTTGTTTTTTGAATGGGCGCGTTGTGACGTAGCAATGAAAAGCACAGAGTATTGATGCCAGATTAGTGATGGTAAAATTGGAACTGTCGATGGTAGTCATTTTGCTAGCATGCTTACAACCGAGGCAACAATCTGTTATAGACATTACAGATTATCCTCTGTGGTTCCATATACCGACGGAACGGATCAAACTGCAGAGTTTTGGTTCTCATCAAGGTTCGAAGCATCTTTAAATAACTGTGAACAAGCAGACAAGATCGTGGCTTTGGGATATGAAGACCCACTAGTCAAACCTTCCCTCCTCGACTGGCTTCCTCCAATCGGCGGCTTCTCCATGGGTACAGTTCATTTACAGTATTATTATGCATTAGCCGCATGATTTGTAAAGGAATAAAAGCGGATCATGTTTATCTGATAGAGACAAAGTTTGGAAATATGACCCACAAGACTCGCTGACGGTTCAGCTCATTTCAGTTCAGTCTAGTTCAGTTTGCACAGAACAGTAGTGATCTGGACGATAAATCAAGCGTCCACAGTCCTTTCGATGGCATGCTCAAGATTTGGCATCCAGCACTGCCAGGTTTGCCTTGCAGTTCCAGTATGGTTTAGTGTCCGATAAAGTAAGAAAGGGACTGAGATTTCTTCTCACCCTTGAGGTGGGAAGACATTCATTGTGTTTAACTTGCATTATTTTATAATATCATGCCACCAATGTCCTCATCACTCGGTCTGTTTTGCAGCCCTTTTCATTTTAACTTGCTAATATCACGAATATTTCTTACCTCATTCTATCTAGTGATGTCTTAAATGCGTTGACGTCTCCAGCACTTAATACCTTTGCTGGCAACTTATTCCAAGCCCTGACCACTTTACTCTAGAAAATGGTTGCATTCACCCTTAAAATAGCGCGTGACTACCACGGCTTTGCACCATTGTTTCTCATTCTGTCCTTGGTAGCTTGTATGAGCATTTCTTCAGGGCTTGCTCCCATCAAAACCTCCAGGATTCTAAACGTCTCGATCATGTCACCTCTGAACCTACGCTTTTCCACTGAGTATAACTCTTCCACCCTTCTTGTATACGACTCGCCTCTCTGTCCCTCAACTATCCTAGTGGTTAGCCGTTGGACATTCTTCCATTCTGAAGAGTGGTGCCCATTTAAGTTTGTAGTATTCTAGATTTAGTGCCAGCATTGCCTTGTACAGAGGGAGGAATTTCTCCGGTTTCCATTAGGATACTGCAGAAGGTAGACTTAAGAGCTCTCTCCTTATTTTTCAAGCTGCAGACTTGAACTAGTTGGCCCACTTGAAGCCTATGGTTATGACTACGCCCAGGTCCTTAGTGCAGTGGATAATATTGTAAACTCTCTATTTTAATCCACTACGGTCAGTCTTTCTGAAGTCCTGGTTCACGGGTGACTTTTGTTTACTTTTAGCAGCATATCCTACTCCTCAGCCCAGTCAAACACTCTTTTGTCTCTCGACGTTTCCGCGTGATTACCTGCCTCAGCAGCTTTATCTGCAAGAAAACATGGTAGTTTCAACTGTGCCGCGAGAACTTTTATATAAATACGGAGTAGAATTAGTCCAAAAACTGACCCTTGTAATACCCTACTTTGTGCCCCGACTCGCTCTGAACTTCCGTCTTCTACCCTACCAAAGATGGATCCCTCCGTTCAGGAATGTTGGAACTTTGCCTGACCTCGTGTTTTCCCTCGCGTGTTTTGTCAGATCCATATCCACAAACCATCCTATGAATGCATTCCCTGTTGCCATGT
This sequence comes from Fasciolopsis buskii, assembly GCA_008360955.1. NCBI lineage: Eukaryota > Metazoa > Platyhelminthes > Trematoda > Plagiorchiida > Fasciolidae > Fasciolopsis > Fasciolopsis buskii. Next base: position 492,850 of record LUCM01010783.1, on the reverse strand, counting down.
GTGCGCAACTCTCTGTATCCCATTCAATCCAAGGATGTTAAAATTGCTCAAGTATTAACTGCACATCTGCCTCTGTAAATAATTGCTCCCGTGCGTGTGTTAATAGTCACTCCTCCGCCATTTTGACACTTGATTCTCTGTGAACATTTGCAACGGCTATCCACTTATTTGGCACCTTAATGGAGCCGAAAAACTTCCGTAACCTTGTGACACTTACATCTACCACCTATTCCCTATGCAGCAGATCTTCCCTAATTAGTGGGTCAGCCTGGCTCTCCAGCATGCCGTCACCTCTATCCTGCCTGCAAACATAGTATTGGTTTTTTGCATCCTCTGGAATGTGGTCCATTTCAGACACCCATATCATGCCGACCCCAACTATTATGATGTTACTGTCCCTAGATATGGAAATAGTTCAGTCCATTTATTCCTTAAACTGCATGCATTGTTGTAAATACTTCCCACATTCGCTTCCCTACTACGGTTTACCTAGCACCTCATTCCATTTTGGACTTCGTGCTTAATAACCGAGTTGTCACCTCGTTTTTTAGCCATGTCTTCTGCAAGCGGACAGTCACAAGTTTAATGTGAATTTCCTCCCTCTGTTCCCTTCTGTCTACCGGGCCACTGTTGTTTATGGACAAAACCATGGTTTTCTGTGGCTTTTGGTCTTCTAAGCTCTGCAGTGAATCATCACGCCTGTCGTATCCTGCCATCTTCGATGACCGTATACATTTGTACATATGTACACGGTGGCGTCTAAATCTGCTTGATCGCAACATTTCGGAGCATCATCAAGCTAATCTTCCATGACTGATATCGCCCGATCTCTATCTTTGGGCCTCTGGACTAGCGCAGCCCAGTGTAGGAGAGTGTTCCAGACAGCTTAACTCATTGGATATATTTCGGGTTTGCTGCTGTTTTGTCTGGCTCCCTCAAACCTCCTTGCAATTCAGCTGGTCCACCCAAGACGATACGATACCTGCCGCTCGTGTCATTGTGCACGAGCCCAGCTCTAGCCAAAAACTTGGCCATGACTTATGCAGTTGCGAATTCTACGTGCATCGGTCTGGCTATCCTTGGATTTTCAACATTTTGGATGGATTCAAGATCCCTAGTCTATGCACCCGTGTCAGACCAGTGTCCTGAATCACACCTGCCATTCTCAAAAACCCCTTACTCTTCTGAAGTCTAGAATATTTTGCTCTAGATTTCTTGATGAAGGGTTCCTCGGCATTTACGATAAACATCTTTCTCTTGTCTGTGCACACTTCTGATTTTGTATAGGTAAAGCTCCAGCCCTTCAATCTTTCCTCCTTGTGTATTAAGTTCAGCTCTGCTCTTGACTTCAGTGTTCGTCAGTTTTTGATTTCTTACGAATTGTTAATCGCCCTAACTTGCACACTATGCCTGTTATTCTAACTCTGGGGTTTGAGGACGTTGATCCTACTTCCACCTTTCTAATTTATTCATCTTGTTGTGGGACTTTCTCGGTTTTCCCTTGTTCGGAGCCGAAGCGAGTATGTGCAAATGAGTGATCCTAACTGAATTGGAAGCACACATGGCAATGGCCAATTTGTAAGCCTGTCTGGCGACGGTCTCATGCACTGAGCAGATCCATTCCATCAATTTATGTTGTCGAAATGCTCCATTGATAAATTGGAACATTTCAGGTGTTCCCCATGCATGCATACACCGCAAGCAATGGCATCGACCCCACGGTACCCGCACTTCTCCGATTTGCACGGTTACGACACCCGAGGCATGACCAAAGTTCGGGATGGATAGGATTAGTTAAAAACGGAGAGGCATACAATTTTATTCTCGGAAAAATGCATACACTACCCGTCAAACAAACTTTTAAAAAAGTTTGACAAAATCAAATGGTAATTTACTACGTCTCTGGAAAACCTTTTCACCGGAAATAATTGTCTGTCGAACCCTAATAATATCAATAACTTGTTTGGAACCGTTTAGAAACACTTCTATCAAAAAGTGCACGAGAAAATTACCGACTATCCGAACGTCAAACGAGAATCAAACTACTTTCAAATGTACCCCCGAACTTTTTGTAACTGTCCTTAGGTTGATGTTCATAGCCAAGAATGGAGGAAATTTATGTCCTGCAAATTGTTGACGTTTTCCAAGCCCCATGGAATCAAATAGAAATTTGGTTTGCAAACTAGTGTTGTCATGACTATGGAATATCGTGTTTTTATTTCCAATCAAAACTGTTCCGGAAAAATTAATCGAAACAGAAGTAGAATGAACAAATTCGTGAATTTTTACATGATAACTACTTGCCTCACAGAGATCACCGTTTAGAAACAGACCTGCGAGGGGGTTTACTAAAGCAAAATCGTCACAGTTATTTGTTCCAGTGGTTATTTATGGTCGTCTTTTCCTTTGATTTGTAAATTTCGGAAAAACTCAGTCCCATTCACAGTTTGAAGATAAATCTTTCTCCCTGGACGGACTTATGGTTGATCAGCATTCCTCTTGCGGTTTTGATGAACCGCTGTAAAGATACCAAACATTATGAGACTATTACGTGGAAAAACAGGAAAGTCGATCGGCTCCAAAATGTAAGTAGAAGTTCGAAAAAAATGGCTAGGCATTAGATCACATTTAGAACTTTGGAATTTGGACAATGAAAGTGAATTTCCGTGGATGTTACATGATTACACACAGATGTGAAAATCTGTGTTGGTCGTAACAAATTTTGAATTCTAGGTGAAATTCTGGTAGATCATTTACAAAAGGAATTCATCGCTGTTGACTCGAACTAAGGAAAAAAGCAGTATGCATCCAGTCTGCCGGCAAGATTTCTTGTCGGATGTGTTATTGATGGGATCGTCAACTGAAATTGAGAGCAGCTCAGTGAACCCATGGCAAGGCGCATTTCAATTCCTTGAAATGATATGCAACTGTGAGTATAACAACTGTAGTTTCTAAATTAATTTTCAACCTAAATCAGCATCATTCAGTCCTTGAGCAGCTCAACTGTTCCTCACGAGGCAGAGGTAATTCCGATGAATCCCAATACCCAAGAAAACTGTCCTTTTCGCCAATCTCAGTGACCAACAAATTATCGTTCCTGATATTAGTAAGTCAACCATCCAGTCATTTAGAATACCGAGGATTGGCACTAAACTTCTTCTTACTTACTGACGCCTGGGGGTTTGTCAATCGCCGACATTTTACAAGAGTATGGACTGATTAGACCCCCACGCACGAACAAATTTGTGACACAAGTTGCGTTGTATAGAATTTCGCGTACAAAAAAATAATGTTGCATTTCAGTCAAAAACGTAAGGGCGGAAAATAAAAGGAAAAAATGTAATTTCACCACCTTGCGAAAGTGCAAAAAACAACTTGTCGACGAATAATTAGAGCACGTTATGATGGGGTTCCTCAGAAATTCGGCTAAAACACGGTCACGGTTTGTCAAAGTGTGCGCTAAATATGGGACAGTGGAGTTCCTATAGATAGTAATTCTAGACGGTATGGAATGAAAAGCGGATAGTGTTGAAATATGAAAGCTGCACTTTGAAAGATCGTTATGCACGAGACGCGTGGGATCTGAAAGAATTTTGCGTGAGCAAATTTCTCACATGCTGATTAGGGCTGATAACAGATTGAAGAAAAAATCATTTAGTGACAGGAAAGACACAGGACTAGTAAGTGGTATCACCAGGTGAAGAATTTTAAAATCTTTTCCAAGTAAACCTGGAAACATAATTGAAGAACAGTAGAGAAATATTGGAAAAACATAGTGGTATGCAAATCAGGAGATGGTGCTTTGTTTCATCTGGTAGTGCCGAAGCTTCTTTATTTGAAATTACAACCATCGGAGATTAATGACAGGTAGAAATTTGAGCAGTTCAACCCAGACTTTTATCAATGGTAACTCCTGGTTATTTTGCAGAATCAGCCATGGTAAGGGTTTTTGAGTTGACGGAAGACGTTTCAGATGCGTAGGCTGACTGAGAGATAGAGAACAAATTGGAAAAATTTAGGTATGATGAGATTTAAAGCAGCTCGTGCAAAGAAATCGCAGACAGAATATAGGTTGTTGGAAAATTTTGAAAATCATTGTTGTTCGAAACGGCTTGAGAGAGGGCAACATCATCAGCGTATTTGAACAAATCACACGAGGAGCGAGTTGATAAGTGTCTAATGTAAGTAGAGGAGAGGTAGGTTAAAAGAGCAGCACCATGCAGAACGCTTGAAGTGTTAACCAACCGTTTGGACTTTTTACCATCCATTCGTAGCATTGGGTTGTTATTTAAAAATTGGATGACCATGCTGATAAAGGTCTGGACAACCAAATGTTTACAGTTAGTGGAGTAGAGGGAGGCCATAGCATCCAAAGTGGGTCATTTGGTTTCACAGGCAAACTGAAAAGGGTCGTCAGGAGGATACAAAGAAGAACGCAGGCGTCTAAGCATAGCAAGCTCCGTCGGTCCAAGACCGGAAGATGGTGATTCGAGGAGGCGAAAGCGTTTTGCTGAAGCAGTAGAAATGGTAGATTTTGGTATGGAAATAATATTGGCGGGTCTCCAGCAGTCACGGATAGAAAACGAGCATAATGATGAGTTGATCAGAGAAGTAAATGCCTCGGTCAGCGCCACAGCACGATGCCTTAAAAGAGCTGAGGAAAGACTGTCAGGACCAACCTCTGTGGTAATTTCAGTTATGCGGGGTAGGTCGAGCACCTGTTCCCTAGAAAATTTTGTAAGTGCCATGCTATTATTCTCTCCAAATATGACCGGGGTATAAAAGGAAGAATGGATAAACGCATGATTGATGCTGTCGACATCTGCAGAAAATTTTGCATGTATCTTTTCACTCCACAAAACAGTCGAATGTGTTGGCATAAAAATTGGTCGTGGTTATCACTCAAGATTTAGCCGACAAATGTCGTGTTGATGCGTTTGATTTCAGCTTTTATTATGGTGGAGATTTCAGTTTCTGGGTGAACATACAGCAATTTGAGACGCATAGTGTTTCTGCGGGGCAGCAAATATCAAAGATTGCTTTGGCCGTCTCTATGAAAAGTTTGCCATTGTCATTGAGCAGGGATTCAAAAGAGAAAAAAAGCAGATACCAGTGAAAGGGATTTCTGGAGAATAGTAACGCTGTTTTGTGAAAAATTATGGAGGCGACTTCGGATTTGATCAATTTCCTTGAAGGAATGGAAGGCCATCCTAGATTATGCCATGGGTCTCAACAGAAGCAGACACTGATCGCTACTTGAAATCGCAGCACGCGATTTCAAGGAAAATAAATCAGGGTGGTTATTAATATCTCTATCTCAAACAGAGTTACATTTACTGGGAGAAGCTCAAAGGCCAGTCAAATCAAACAGTCAGTGGTATGTTTGATGCATAGGTGAAATCACCTAAAATAATATACAGACTATCTTCAAGAAAGAGAGGAATGGGTGTTGGAAAAGAGTCAGAAATGATGTGATATTGTGTTGCGAACTAAAAGGGCAATGAATAAGTTCCCTATTATGACGGGAAAATCTGAGATGACACTGTGTTATTATTCCACTTAGCGAGTACGTATAAAATAATTCGCACATGCCAGATCAGAAGGAGTTTATTTATGTTGCAGCACCGCATGAAGTCTTCTTTTGGTCTGGAATTCTGTCCACTGGTGGAGTCTGAAGCTGTCTATCAGAATGAGCGAATCAGCAATATTCAGGTTCAGCCAAGATTTGTGTATGCAGTTGACACAAGTGTGAACATGGATCGATGATTAAAGTGTGAGGGACAGATTCAACATTTTCGTAAACAGAGGGGGAATGTTGATAGTCAACAATGCTAGAATGGACGTCTTGGCTGGAAGGATGTATTTAAGAGCTGCCTGCCACCCAGCACGAGTGCGTCTTCTAGGTGGGTTTGGCCTTTGAAATACAACAACGCGTGATCTCAGTCTATGTTGACAAACAATAAGATTTTCAAACAGCGATAACTCCGACCGATTGTAGCGTCGAACGGAGACCATAATGGAATCGAAAATCCCGCCAGAAAACAGCCGAATAAGGTTGGCACATGACTGTTGCACAGCCAGTCAAATGGTGCGCCCTGAACAAACGTGAACGTGTGATGTAATGATCATGTAACTGCTGCCCCAGATCACTGAACTGTAAACCCTGTTTAAAGAAAGGCAGTCCAAGGTAGCCGAACTGTCGGTCTATCACATATTCCAACGACAAGTTTGTAATACTGACTTCTGACCAATTGCTTACGCAACTTTACCACGTGGCACATTGACTTTTCGTACAATCTCAACCTCGTCCGGTTCAGATTTTTAATCAGTGTGCTTTTATTTCAGATGACCGGGCAGCCAATTATTCGTATACAATGGTGATGAAAATGTAGATAAGATTATGTCTTGTTAGGTTCCGAACTTATTGAATCAAGTGACTAAGTCCGAGATACCGAGGTGAGTCCGGAATAGGCGGGGAATCCCTCCAATTTATTTGCCTGTCTAGAAGAAATCTTTATTACTTAAAGTTTCTCCAGGAAAGAGGAACCAGATGAACTATAACACCGAGTAATTCTCGCTTTTCATTGACATACAAAACTTGAGACTATGACTAAGGCGCCTAGCTTATGACTGGCTCAGTTATCCCACTCTCACGATTTTCGTTCTATTGTCACATTTCGTGCAAATTCAGATTCACAATCCCAGATAACTTTGTCACGGTTGGATGACAACTGATCGGTTCCTCCCTTGGTATCAATTTAGGATAGGTTTGCAGAATTTCAGGCAACCACACTCAGTAGTGCGCAAAGGTTATACCCCGTCCAAAATGCATTTGCTTAATGCACTCGGGGCTGGCAGACCAACTTTTGGTCTTGCTGCTAACAACCGAGGGAATATTCTGCCTGGTGCCATCTTTTGTATTGGACGAAAATTCTGATTGCTTTATTTTGGTTAACATTTGGCAAAGCGAAAATCAGCAATATCAAAAAATTTAGAAATTTCGATTTCATTGCGCACTTGTTTGTTGTTTCGCGTATACGCAATTTTTTATTCTACTTTAAAACCGTTTCCAATGTCCGAGTATGACAAATGTGGTTGAGTCCCGCTTCATGAACCGAGATCCAATCAGGTTCATTTTGAAAAATAAAACGATGCAAGTGCAAACGCAGATGAAAATCAGGACTGTGGTTACCGGCATAATTGTTCGGTGAAAATCCGGAAATCGACCCCTAGTATGCGAAATGGTAGGTTTTGGTTAGCTCTGCATTGTAATTTAGAATTTTTCTTTAAACAAAACAACGGTGAATGGCAAATAGAACCAGGTACTTGCGGGTGGTATTCAGATCAACTTGCCAGTCGGAAACATGTCCGGCACAAAGTTGCCTGTTCTTGTTCTTTTCGTTTTTCTCTTTTCTATTGTTCTTACCGATCCGTTTTACACAGTTAACGAAAAAACAGTCACACTACTCAAAAATGGCACTCTGGGATCAAGACAGAATAGGGAATGAATTGCGAATGAGAAGATTGCGTGTAAAAACACACGAGATTAGCGTACACTTGAATATGCACACACAGACACACACACATACCCACACAAATGGGTGCAAAATTACTATGAAACAGTCAACACTACTGGGTCGCATACTGAACAAAATTCGAGCATAACGTTACCAGTTGTGTGGTACAATTCTATGGTTTGATCGGTGGTTCACGATGCCGTTGCGAATGTGCTTTAAGTGTGCGCTATTCTGGACAGCTGTAAACCGGGATTAGGGGAATGCACCCCGAAAAATCCCGGACTACCGGACGCTTACCACAATTCACGCCCAAACCATTCAATTTTCACAAAATCGCATGCTGTATTATAAAGACCATAATAGATTGTTTAACGAAATTGTATTGGGCCATACTCAGTTAACAGTAGTATCGTAATCGCCGTTTTAGATCACAAATCCGGAAGACAATTCAATTATTTACTCACTTACAATCATATCGACAATGTGTGTTCACAAAATAGATGAGCTGATATTTGAAACTTGTAGCCTTTTACGTACTGGTGCTAGTCATCACATGGAATCCTCATCAAAGTATCGAATGTGTAACTGGGTCGGATCAAGTTCGAAATGAGGAGACGGTGGAATTTTCGGACCTTTACGTTTTCGTAGCAAGCGATGTCTTGCTCGGAACCAACTAAGCACGCCAAGAAGCACCAGGAATAGGTAATAGAATAGTGTTAGACTGAGTGCGATCGCCTCAGTCCGACTGATCGCAAACGGGGACTTGGACAGTTCATTTGCATCCGACTCTTCGCCAGTGTGATCCGGTATTGGGTCATTCGAGCCGGTTTCGTTGATTTCCAGCCCCATGAATGTCATCATTTCCTTGTGAATGCGTGTTGAAGCTAAGTTCAGAATTATATCATTCCATTAATTGTAACAACAAGGTTAACACCCAATACCAAGAATCCGATCAGAAGGAAATTCTGTGGAATCACGTGCTCCCAAGCTAGTTTTGCCATCAAGAGTAAAAGCCGGGCAAATGGTTGTAAGAGCAGCTCATTACGAAAGTCAGGCAAGTAAATCACCAATTCGGGGGAACATAGCAGGAAACATCGTGGATTGGATGAACACAATAAACTTTCAAAGGCAAGTGAATCGGAACCGCGAAAGCTCATTGGCCCAATTGAAGCAAATGGGCATTCGTATTAACCAATCACGTTTTTAGAAATGAGTGCAGTAAATTTTCCACCTTTCACAAAGCTAAAAAAAACGAATGGAAACGATATTCGTTTAGGATTGAAAAATCAGCAGAAATAGTGGAAATATGTAGAATTTATTTTGAATGATATAATATTAATAACACAGCGTTGTTGGTAGATGTAATGCGCCAACGTTTCGACTACCGTGGGTAGTCTTTCTCAAGGCAAGTTTTACAATCAAAACTTGCCTTGAGAAAGACTACCCACGGTAGTCGAAACGTTGGCGCATTAGATCTACCAACAACGCTGTGTTATTAATATCATATCATTCACAATAAAAACCAATACATGGCGCATCGATTTTTCGATACACTCCTTACGTCGTTTGGTCCGGATATGTAGAATTTACTTTCATTTTTCTCACTGGTTGTTGGCTAACCGGTTAAGTTCCCTTTGGGCGGGTTATGCATTTTAAATGACCAACTATTCAAGAAAATCAACCTTTCGCAGCATCACCTTCCGTCCGAATGGTTATCATTCCTCCTGAAAGGGGGTTTGAGAACATGGATATATCTCACAAACGCGAATTAATCTAAGTGAGGACAATCACTCAGGGAAGACTTGACTAGGTTAGAGACAATTTACAAAAGTCAGCTAGGTAGTTATCGGGTCTTCTTTTGAAGCCACTAGACACTGGTGGTCGCCATTAACGAAGATACTTGGGAAAACTTGACGAAGTAATTCGGGTGAGCCCATAGGGGCTGGCTAGCTCAGTGACTTGTTTTGAGATAGAGTCGGAAAACAATCCTGGGCGCGATGATAGATATGCACCGTTAACAAGTTCTGATGAGAGCAAGGCCCGAGCGTGATGTTTTCCTAGTACAATGTCGGCCGAATTATTGGAGATTCGTGTTTCGTGGATGAAATCCGAAGAGCAGGCAATCAAGCGCAAATGTAGATGTCGATCGTGGGTGGCTGAAATTGTAGGACGATCATCAAGATCCTGCCAAGGTGACTTTCCACTGCAATATGTCTAAATTTATCGCTAAAGATGCCAATATTCTGCCATGGATACAAACATGGATAAAAGGAATCTGCTTACATTTTCACCAAATGTAGTAATGACTTCGTGTAAGATATCCCCGCACTGTGTATAAGGTTTACGAGTGAGAAGTATGTACACAGAAGTCATTGAACATATTTGAATTTTGACAATAAATTCCTGTTTTGGATTAGTGCTGATTGACAGCGGTATCTAATGAGATTAACCTTTGCCAGTAGACAGCGGAATATGGTGAGAATCCAGTGCCCTAGGGCTGTATGCAGTGTGAAAAACAAACCGGCGCAATCTACGAGAAATCGACTAAAGGTCTAATTTGTCCATGACCTCAACCATGACCCAGGGTATCAACAATCCGATGACGAGCCATAGTCTCGAAAGTAATCCAAATATTTGGATTTGTTCGACAGAAATCAACTTCCGGCCAGCGTTGGCCAAACGGATAAGGTCGTGGAATTTGGACGAAAAGTCGCGGGTTCAAAACCCCCCACCGCCGGTCAACTTCTCCACTTGGCAGCCCTCTGCTGGCCGTGGCCACCTTCCTGAAAATTGATGTACATAGTTGTTTCATTAATAAAGGAAGTAAAAGATAAAAGATAAAAGTTAAAAAAGATTAGAGATTTTGAGTCACTGGTAGTGTGTACAGTATTTGCACAAGTCCAACTTGATGTGATGGTCAAAGATCATTGATGGGCAAATATGAAGAAGAATGTGGGCAAGAAATTTGCTATTTCATAGTCACGGTCCTCTAATTCTGAAAGTTAGAGTTGTACAACATTTGATTAATCGATATTTCATCTCGTTAACATCATTACAGGTGCTTATCCATGTGAGTTTTCGAAAGACCAATGTCAAGCCCCGGATAATACTATGACCAACATTCGGCTAACTTCCAACCGTTTTGTAATTTGATCTCGTATTCACTTCCAATTTGAAAAAAAGGTTGTTCTGTTATATCCTTTCTCGGTACTTTGTATCAAGTGCACAGAACATATCCAAAAGTCCGCAAGGCCAATGCACCCGGCGGGAGCACCGGGAAACACTAACTTGACATCTGAACTGGCCGAGAACCACGTGAGTTCTCAGGGGATCACGTGCATTAACGGCCCACGTGAGAGCGAACTACCACTCATCACCGAGGTGACCAAGTGGCTTTGGAATTTGAACTTCGAATTTTCCATATATATATATATATATATATATATTGTGCGGTTCGTTCACCATCTATGGTAAACTTCCAGTAAGACTAGTGTGGATTTGCCCTTTTAGGCAGGCTTCGCGAAACCCATTTGATAGTAGTTTGTTCAAGTCCAAGAAAGATGTATAAGGTTTGACGACCAGGAAACCGATGAACTTTTCCCTGCTTTAGGAGTATTATGTTCGTGCACAAGAAACGAAAGGCTGTTTAAGTGAGCCTACGTGATTTATTCCGGCACAACTTTGCTGTAGTCAGATAACACAATCAGTTAGCCGGAACCTCGGGGACTCCAAATAATTCAAACAATGCTACATAATTTGACTAAAGGAATGAGGCCAAAATGCGGGCTGCCCATACGTACTGGAATGATTGGAATCTAAAATACGTAACCGAAAACAACGAATTAACCATGATGACCGAAAGAAGCGTTGGTTTACTTGAAGTTACGAAGGATTACGAATAGTTGATTACTTTCGGGTTTGTGGCTCTTAGTACCTATTTGAAATTTGCGTTCCAGTGCCGCAGCGTTTGCGAATGGTCGGTTATGTAAACAGTTGTCCCGGAAGGTCTTGCGAGAGATACGGAAACAGACCTAATGGGCTTATGACAACATGGATGGAGTGACCGGGTGAGTAAAATTGAGGTTAGGAATCTAGTATTAGGTGCCATTTCTGAGAATAGCTTGTTTCAGTGTATGAAACTTAGTAGACTACGCTGGTTGGGTCACGTGTTGCGTATGACGAACACTCGTCTACCATATCGTGCCCTATTTTGTTCCTTCTAGGGAATGGAAGAAGCCATGTGGAGGCCAATAGATGACGTGGCCACGTGGGATGAGAAAATATACAGCGAACTTAGGTAAAGTAGGTGTCTCACGCCTTCGTGTTTGGGGTCCGAAAGACTCGTCGATTTGCTACCTGGAGACACTGAAGGATACGGCAGTGAACCGTGAGCAGTAGCGATCGCGTTGTCATTTTCTATCGAATCAGAATGATTGAAAACACGTGCGTTTGTACACTTAGACTGTGTTTCGTGTGTTGGCTGCAGCAGCATCTTATCTTTTCCGCCTGTGTAGGTCCAAACCCTGTTCCCCTTGGATATGTACTCTGTTTGTAGAAACATGTGACCGTAGGGAAAGGCAGCGGTCAATGAGGCTTGCCTTGCTGTTTAACGCTGAACGACGATGATGATGATGATGATGATGATGATGATGATGTTGAAAAGCATGGAAGAAGGTATTACTCACCCAGGTATTACCCTGCTTTTTCAGTGATAGCTAAATGGGATGGCTTTACCGCCGATTGAGTAATTAACTTGCAGAGGGATATTACCATATTGGGAAAATTTTGAAAGAAGATTATGACAGGCAGACTATCTCGAAATGATCGGCCGAAGTCGGTCAGCTTCCGCGATGATTTTTCGCTTGGAAAGTTTGATCTCATTGTGCATATGTGCTGATATGTACACTATCTACTCGCATCTTGATGCTGTCAGGAAAGGAAGGCGGTTGAATGAATTTATATTTCGATTATGAAGCTCCAAGTTATAGAAAAATAACGAACTATCGAACAAGAAATCCGTTCAGTACACGGTCTTTTCATTTTTACTATTTTTCTTAACTAGGTTACTGAAATGCGGAAGTGTCATTCTATTCGCTAGATATATAACTCACCGCGCGATTTGTGACAGGCCGCCAAACATGAATATCCCAGCGAAAAGGAAAACGGGAACTGGACCTTTGTGTGATGGCTGCGTGCGGATATCAGTTGTCGATTCTATCACCAGCGGGGCTAGTAAAAAATGAAGGACCCTGCCGTATGCCCGCTTGAACGCAATGGGTGTACGCACCAACTCATGATAGGACACATCCATGTTCGGGATAGGAAAAAAATTGGCCTGTCTTAATTTAAGCCGTTCCCGAGAACTAATACTCGTTAGCTTTCGCCGATTTTAAGTGTGGTTTGGAAATGGAACATGATTTTACCCATGTATTTGACAAACTACTGAGGGGAAAGTTGCTCATCCGGCTATGGTTTTCTCATCTGCTCAGCTCATAGGATTACGACGAACAGAGCTGTTTTACACAGTTCGTCATGAAAAGTGTATTTATTCGAAAGACTAATCATTATTCATTGACCCAGTTATAGTCAACAAAATTTAATCCAATTCACCCCTTTCAGCTAATTTCTTTTGGGAAATCCCGTGATAGGGAGTGAAGATTTTGTTCATGTTAGGTCACTCATAGCCTCACCCGAAATAGCAAATGAACTTTTTGTTCGTTGGCAAACAGTAGTGGGTAAACAATTCAATTCGAATGTTGACCAAATCCAACGGGAATAAAAAAAAAGGAATTCGCGAACCCCCGCGTACACTTGTCCAGTGATTTCATTTAATCTGCCTTATACTGATGTGAACGGTCGTTTACCAAATCGATGAAACTGTTTGTTCATGTGGGCTTAGTAAAAATGCTAAACACGCGAAAACATATACCGATCGACATACAATCAAATCATGAGCGTGAAAATTTTCTCAAATTACATTGCCACGGCTACATGGGAATGAACGGAAAATTCTTCAATTTGACAAGTTTATTCGATACAACAATGAAGTTGGGAGATAGACTTTAAGGCCATCTTGGTCATAGGTGCCAGCATCAGACGGAGTTTGCGTAGGAAGAAATGAACGTAAGGCATGGAGACATGATGAAACAATCTTTGCATGAGTCATTTTTAACGAGCAATCGGGTGTTTAAATTAACAGCCACAAAACGCAAACGATTACCGGGAACAAGAGTTGACATAATCAGAATCAAATGACTAGAACCGTAATCTCTATTTGGCTGACTTGCTGATCAGTTTATTTATTTGTCCATGACCAGCGGACGATAACGCAACGAGTTCATCGATATTCTTGTCCACTTTTGCATGCCACCCACGCATTCGGAGTGTGTATTTTTGAGCACTCTTCGGCTTGATCTTGTAAACTCATTCGGTTTGAATTTTCCGCACTTGGACTTACTTCAGTTTTGTCCAACTTGTCAAATCAAATTTAGTTTCTTTCGTAATAATTTCATTCAATTAGAAGCCAAGGAGGCATGAAGAACCAAAATGAATACTCGTTATTACAGAACAGATAAAAGTTAACTTGGGGTTTTGTAAATTTTCAACTGATCAAGGAGCATCTCGATGTAGTCGCCGTTGAGATACGCATGGTAAGTTTAGCTGTGCGGTTCTTCTGCTCTATCCATGATACGTTCGCATCGAATTAGGGGACGCGAATTCAGCTTGTCTTGCTACGTGTAGTTGTCGTTCCTAGTTTGCAACACCCGAAGAAAATTCGGACGTCCGTGAATGCGAAGAAACTCATCCATGGTGAACAAGTCACGGTCGTTTGTGTTATTACGGGAAAATCTGTTTCTGTTTTTTTCCAGTTCGACTATAGACTGGCGAAACAGCCGAGTTTCCTTTAGTCAACCACGTGGGTGCATGTGGAAATTTGGTGCGCTTTTTGAAACTGTCACCCAGCAGTCCTTAATTCTGGACTAGTTTCTGCTGTCCGGCATGTCAACTGTTTATCACTCGGATAACATTGACCTTTCCTACACTGTACTTTCAGATGTAATGGCAGTGAGCCCAGTTTAATAGCAGCACTCTTAGGTGCACACTCGTCATTTACTCACACTAAGCAAACACCTTTTGGGAGTAAATATCTGTTTTCAATCATTCCAAATCATCCTTTAGGTGCATAACAACTTTGCAGATGACTGAAGCTTCCAACTTCACAGGAAGTCGTTCCTTATACTTGCAGATCAGTGCGCAGTTTGCCATTTCGTCTATTTTACTATTTCATAACCAATTTTGTGGCAATCTGATTGTCAGGAAGCGCTTTTAGACGACAGAGTCATTCCGAGTTTCCTTTTTTTACTCAACTAATTCACAAAAATCTCGCCAACTTGACGGGGAGAGGGAACGAACATCAAAAAGATATCACCGTTTTGACATTTTTATCTGTTCCAAGCTAAACGCAGCTTTTTAATTATTAGGTTGAAAACAGTTGGTACCATTGAAATCGGTTTGGTTTATTCGATTTTCATTGTTGTCTTGGAGCGAATTGATGTGCTGTTTGATGTACTGGGTGGGATTGGATTTTCACCAAACTGACCGTGTTGTTGGTTGAAAGGGTGAACACGTCGAAATTTCAGCTTAAAAAAGAATGAAAGTCCACAAATCACTTTGTTTAGTCAACTGCTTAGTTTACACTTGATTTTTTCCGATTCGTTTTTATTTGTGTTAAAATGGCGTTTAAATATCTCTGAAAGCAGTATGAGGTTTCAATTTTCGTGATCAATTCCACGTGTAAGTTATTGGTTTTTTAATTGCAGTACCAATTGAATCATGTGAACTATTGACAACGTAATAAAAATCAAAAATTAATGGGAATTTGTAGACATTTTCTGCCCGAATCAGAAAGTTTTCTGGGGTTAGAAATTTAACGCGATTGGAAAATCGAATGCCCATTTTCCGGATTTATTTAAAATCCATAAATAAGCACATTTCGTGAATCACGTATAAGAAATATGAAATAAACCACAGGATTAGCTATTTGTCGTTTTAATAATGTCAGATTAACTCATTGTACAAAACAGAGCGCATTTTTAATGATCGAGTCTGAATTGAAACTCAGGGTGCCGTGAGTCGCTAGCAGTATGCATCTACATACCTTCAATTGGGGTACGAATCCATGGGTGACTGATTTTGAGTGGGAAACTAAAATTACTGAATTGACGAACATCAGAAACTGCTTGCTCGACATCCATTTTCGATCGGTCACATAGTGCGATGGACTACCAATGCACAGGATGGATTATAATTTGCCGAACATCCATGCTGTTCGGCTACTAATCACCCAGTCGTGACACAATGGACGGACATGCTCGCGAGTATCGAAAACAGATGTACCGTTTTGCATTAACGATTAGTAACGGTCACCTAAAAGTGAATAAGGCTTGAGGAATCATTTTTTAAGCACAGCAATTGCACCCCTCTCAATTCAGATATCGATTGTCATGTGCACTTTAGCAACCTGTCAGGTTTGTGTCAACTCTTCGAACATACTCGTTGTTCTTTGGAACCGGATAGAAAAACACTGACAGAAAGGTTTTTCTTTATGTGATTTTGTAGCAGACATTGTCTGAAGAGGTCGATTGCGCTAAACCACGAATAATTCATAACGGTGCAAGGTTTTCACAGCGGTATTTTGAAGAATATATAGTCCTTCAATTATGCGACCTAATATGTGTCTCCAGTCAAAATGAGACGGCTGTGTAAAGTGCTGCGTGGAGAGTGAAAGGTTCCCGATCGCCATATAAACGTAAATAAATCCTTAGAGAATAATCCCTGATCGCTTTGGGACTTGATTTTATGTTTTTAACAAGCTATTCTTATTAATATTATTAGCCAACAGCAAACGTTTTCCCAGGGGAAAAATTCTCGAGCCACTGCTTAAATAAGTTTTTCCGCATGTCTCCGCGAACAAATGTGCGTGTATCGGATTGCCGACATGTGTTCGACTATTTCCCAGAGTGGTTAGGAACTGAATGATCTGTGACGACAAGTTGATTGAAATCCATGGACCTCATTATTTCGTGCCTTCATTCCGACTCATAAAACTCTATGAGACAGCGGCTGGTAGCTAACTACCAGGAACTTTACACTATGGGTGAACCTGATGTTCTCCTCGTGCAGTCTTAACGAGACATTTCGCACCTCGAATGGTACACCATTCGTATTTTATTTTGCCCGATCAAAAGGGCACTTCTTCCAATACTTTTGCTTCACGTGACACATTGTTTCTTTTGGCCTTCACCGTCTCAATTGGGCCATTGCTAATCTAAATAGAATTTGAGTGCAAGCTCACACGTTTCACTTGGCTTGGATGCAAATCTTGAAAATCACTGTGCGGATTAGAATCCAGCGCGTCCTGGAATGTGTTGAGTAAACTTCGGTATTCGAAATTCGTATTTGCTTATGTTGTACTGTTTTTCGTACAAGTTATTAACTTGTCGACGTTACCGTACTACTTTTTACCTCATGCCTCAACGACCATAGGCAGCAAACATGGAGGATGAAACTTCCCAATCGGTAGGCTGTGTGCTGGTATCTTTTCTCGCTTGTGTCTTTCGCACCGGAGGTTTCGTCGCGTTTGCAGGAAAGCACCATTTCGGACGATTTAGCTCTCAATCTCGTCTAGTTTATTCCGATTATCGAGCCAATTTAAATATTGACTAAAACCTTGTTGATCGATCTAACGCACAAACTGTGGTAAACCCTTCCTCGCACAAACCCCAGCCAATAAGAATATCATTCATTCCATACCCAGTTGGGAGGCACACTGATAGGAATAATAACAACATTATGATAACTGGCATTATCGTAGTTTGTTGACTTCCCGTGACTAAAAAATGTTAGCATTAACTCGTGATTTCTCAATTCGCCGTTTTTATGCATGTCTTTCCAAAATATTTTTTATGTGAGTTGGAAAGTTGGGAAATTTCGGATGCTTGGGATATGGACTTCGTGGGTTGGAATCCTCCTATGCTGACCGGTTCCCTATTCGGTCACCAGTAATGAGGGCACGTCACCTACTTTAGAAAAATGTTTGCAAGCAAATGAGTTATCCATTCGGATTTTTCTTGTCACCTTAGAATAATTGAAAGTTATCTATAAAAAGTACTTTTACACCACTAAAAATGTGCATTCCAGATAGGTTCCGACGACGTTGATGGTAAAGTTGAACTCAAGAGATTCTGCGCCTAGACGAACCAGGCGTCTTATTAACACACAGCGACCAACAGGCATGATTTTGTACCCACTGACGAACAGCAGCTTTCTTGAAAGTGTTAATGAGAAACTCACAAAGCAAATAATGCACATCGAAACTGGCCTGCGGCATGACCTCGGTCATTGGAAAAATAGATTACAACCAATTTCGTGTGATGTATTTGGATTCAAGTTTGTTTAAATCCGACCACAAGACACAGTACGATGACGGCATGGTTTGGTTTCACTGATTAACCCGGTGGTGAATAATTCCAGGTCTGGTTGCTCTCAAATGATCCAAACCAGATCAGCTGTGTTCAATCAATACCCGTTTGATCTACTTCACAATGCCGAAAAGTATGAGTGGCTTACGTGATGCATGCATCTTGGCCTGGAAACCTTTGTCTACGAAGCATTTATAAGCAAATTATTCAAGCTTGACTGCAAGTTGCGTGCAGGTGAACAGATGTTTGAATAGGTCAACAATACTGGATTCCGTTGCCGTTCCTTGGCACTGTTGCCCTGATTATTCTTCGGCTGTTGCAGCGAGGAATTTGCGATCCGAAATTAGTAGACCACCGGATCAAACGAGATTTTTTGATCTGCTCGAATCAATATGGCTGTGTTTTACATGGTTATGCGTATGTGAAAGAGCATACCTACGTAAGGTGGTAAGTCTTTTCGTTGTAGCAAATAGCTTTATGAATAATGCCATTTTCGAGTGACTATTCCGCTGCGTGCAAGATGATGAAGCCATAGTATTGCAATCATGCTCGCGAACAGCCATCCATGGCTATTTTTGTGGGATCTGAATGACACCCATCCTTTCTCGCTGATCAACTGTTTCATTTCACGTCTATTATATGGTTTCTGTGACACATAATTCAAACATCTTTGGTAGAACACATGAAAAACTGTGCATTAAAATGGCTGACCAAGACTAGCTAAATTATGTGTGCTAACCCAAAGGAATGTTTCCTCCATGCTCAAGTCCGACTCGATGGTCAACGAAAATTAGCAGAACCGCGGATAAAAACTACACGTTCAATCGCGTGACTTACACAGAAAGGCATACTACTAGCGAGGAGGGAATATTGATCGGAATGTTCAACCAATCGGAAAGCTTCGTTCAAGTAAACTAGTCACAATTGGTCCAGAAATAACGGTAAACAATCTCCTTCGCCACGTAGCAACGATGTGTACGCTACACTCTAAAAGCTGATTGCAACTGTCAGTGAAATCCAACACTTTTGAAAGTGTCTTATTTGTTATCATTCTGTGGCGTTTGACCGAGTTTTGATCGACTTTTAGTACACCTACACCGTGTCACCTGCGATCCGACCAGGGGAGGCTCACGCATACACAAATAAATGATTTGATCTCATTAGCGTGTATTCATCCGCACAACTGACAATGGTTAAACATTTCGTTAGCATTGCTACCGCGTTCTACTCTTTGTGACTTGCTAGGCCTTAACCAAAACAGAAGGTAGTAGTTGACTAGAATTTCATATATTAGAATGAACCCCCAGTGCTACGGTCCAAGATTTTCTTTCACGAATGAATAAAGTGATTAGACAACAGTTATGCAACACCGCCCTTCAGAAACACGGGCTGAAGATGGAACAAAGGAACAAGGCTGACAGAACCCGCAACTGTGCTGCAAGAAGTAAACTAATCGATCAGTGAAATTAGGAGCTTTATCACTAGATTTGGCTAACGATGCAACCGAAGGTTAATACTTCCTCCCTAGTTCCCCTTTAAGCAGGTGAACTAATTTAAAATTTCTTACTGAGCGATGTGATTTTGTAAAGCTCGGTATGAAATGGAAAGTGACAAAGTGAGTGCAAGATTGGTAGCTATGTATAAGATGAAAGCGTAAAATCGTATTTCGTGCATCCTGAAATGAATAGCATCTTTACCGAGCTATTCCCGTTAAAATCTTTGAATTCTGGAGCTCAGAGACATCGATGACTGTCGCGCAAATGTTGTCGAACAGAAGCAAGTTCACTGGACAAAACAGTGAGAATCTGACAACCGGCCATGTCAACTAAAGTTGTTGGCTAGAGGTTCAGGGCGGAAGAATGACATTAATAAAAAGGTACGACTGCACCAAACCCACCGTTCTCGAATCATGAGTATGCAATCAGCAGTGAATGTCTTTAACCTAGGTTGCCTATTCAAGTAGTTTTAGGCTTAGACAGGTAAACGTATCTGTCCGAAACATGGTGTTATCGATGGATGGAGCAATGGTCCGAAATTTAGGTCATAACAGCCAATCATTTTCAGTCCAGTACTTCTATCGAATTTGTCGTTTGACAACTGCTTTAAGGACGGTTACTTGTGGTCGTGCGTTCTTTGACAGACAACATCTCAAAGTGCATCGTTATTTTTGCTAACGCAATCCGAAGATTCACACGTGAAATCCGAGTGAAGCACGGAAGTGAATCGAAGAAATTTCGCTCCATGGAGTAAATTACATGATCGGCGGTAACCAGGTTGTAAACGTCGAAGCGTCTCGACCGGAAGTTCTAGGGTTCGAATCACCCTAGTGTCGGTCACTTACATGCTTAGCAGCCCTTTGTTAGTTGCAAGCGCTTTCCCAAAAACAATGTGCATTGTTGATTCATTAGTGAAAAAGATAACGATGAAAGATAAAAGGACAACATAAAATGAAGTATACTACTCCCAACAGTGCTGCGTTGTCCGCGAAAGTGATTATAGACCGAGGTTTCGGTTTATCAATAGTAACTTTTCTTGATGCACTTTATAAGTCATTCACCGAAATGTCTGTTCGTTAATAGTTTCACAGAAAACGCTGTAGTTTTGATAACTACGTTTTCCCACAATTCACTACGTGCCTTTTTCTGTCATTCTGAAGCTTTGACAGCAACTTACCGTTTTCCTCTTCATTTCGACCTAGTTACGAATTGAGCACTCGCCCGCAACAATGATTTTAATGAGTTCGGCAGCTTCCGGGACAAAAACGGAGTTTTGAAATCTTTCAATTTATTGCATTGTACTGTATTGTATTGTATTGTATTGTAGTGTGCTTTTGCATACACAGGTGTCCATATTTCGCCCAAACAGGATGCATTTGCCACCCCATCAGAATACACTGTTAGGAAAAAGGTGCGGCGAAGAACACACTTTTGTGATCCACGAGAGTTTGAGTAGAACAGCAGTCATTGTCTGCTCTCGGTTGGGGGGAATTTGAGCTAGGTAGAGAAAAATTGGGTTCTTATAGATATTTAAGCGGGGTAGACCTTGTCCTCGTATGTTAACGGGATTTAGAAAATTCATTGTGTAGGGGATGGGGCGGATCCGAAAGAATTTCATGTGCAGGTTTTTCCTACGCGGATAGATACATGTCATACAGTTTGGTGCAGAGTTCTTTCAGTGGTATGCAAGATGCACCATTTATAATTGACAAACCACGAAGAAGGGTTCTGAAGTCAATCTTAAGAAAAACCAGCAAAGTTGACAGGGGAACAATAGAGGGGAGTGGGAAAAACACACCGGTAAACAAACAATGAGATAGTCTTCTGCCCAACATGGAAATGCCACAGTCATTTTATGTGAAATCATATTCTTCTGCGATTTTTACACAACTAGAAATACGAGAGAGCCGTATTAGGATTTTAATAATGGCAATTCCTAAGTATTTACCGGAATCTACCCTAGTGAGTGGTAACGCGTTACTGAAAGAACGGTCAATCGGGTAAGCAGATCAAGAAGAAATAAACAACCATTCGACACATTTTGATATTCGCGCCAGAACGAAAACAAAAATTACGAATGAGAGGCGAGTTGTTGCAAAGGTTTAATAAGTCTTTAGTTCCAGATAAAAACTGACAGATAGCAACATCATCCTCATTTAATTGATCAGAGGAACTAGCATGTAAGTTGCTGATGTATGTTGGAAACAAAAAAGGAGAAAGGACAGCTCCTTGAAAGACTCTAAAATGATTTACCAACGGGTTGGATTTTTTCATCTCAGTCTTGTTCATTGAGTTCCGTTGGTGAACTAGTCTGAGAGCCATGCCAAAAGCTCTTGGGACAGCCGAATTGTTCTAGTTTGCGTAGAATTAAAGATCGTGAAGCAGAGTCGAATGCAGAGGAAAAATCGAAGAAAACGCATTGAACATATTTGGTGGATACATTCAAGGATTTGGCGATGTTATGAACCCGGGAATCCGCACAATCCAAAACGGACCTGTTTGGTTCGTACGAAGACTAAAGGAGGTCATCGGGCACACTAACGGAAGAAGTTAGACGACTCAGGAAGGCGCCTTTTGTTAGTTTAAGACCGCATGATTTAGGAGCCGTGGAATGGAAACGTTTGGCTGGAATACTCGAATTAGTGGATTTGAGGATACTTTCTAAAACGGCAGCAGGGCTTATTGGTTTCATTTTCTATCCACACAAAAGCCGAAGTTCTGGCCAGAAGCCTCTGCTGTTGTAGCTGGTCAGGAGTTGGCTTGCATACGCTGTGTCAAATTATTTTACTTACTGATGAATTATTAGAGAAAGGAATTTGACTTTCTGAGAATCCCTTAATTTATAGAAGTGCTTTTTCCGTGTCTTCAGAGCCTTCAGGGAGGGGGAGCAATACGGCCAGTACGGAGAAAAAGCGTATCCAGGAGACAACAAGCATGAAAAATTAAATCGAGTGCATTTACAAAACGAATGAGAGATTGATCTAGTAATTTTGTCAACAGAAAGCGTATGTTAGTACCTAGCAAGGACAGAACGGGGATTTTGGCCGGTGGGGTGAATTAAAAAGCAGCCTGCCAACCGTAACAAATAATTCTTTTCGGTCTAATGGGAAATTCGTGTTGTACATGCGTGATTAAGTCTAGACTAGGAGAAATTTCGGCAAAGTATTTGAGTAGGAGTAAATCCGATCGGGAATAGTGCCCAACAATGCTCATAATAATAAAAAAACCAGTTAAATTGATGAGGCGACGGCAGCCGGAGCCGAAATGTAGCACAGTCCATCAAACGGGGCGCGCTTGTCGGACAAAATTGATTTGGACTGTACCCTAACGCTACTGATCGTTTCTCATAGTAATTTGTTGTCCAGGTGCCGAAAATCGGACTAAGCCAATTGATCGGAGCACCATAAATTTTGTTCTAGAACGAGTCATTCAATATTTCTTTGTTTTTTATGTGAATCAAGAACTGAAATACGCTAGTAAAAATTTGTTTGGTAGCGCTCAAAAACATTTAGTTCAACGAGAACAAATGATAGGCAAAATTCGACGATAATTCGCTGCCTCGTTTGCTCTAACGCCCAATTGAAACCGACAGTGTGTGTTGGAGAGAGACAGAGAGCAATCGACAACGCGCAACATCATGACTCGATTCGCGCAAGTTACACGCGAACTTCTGCATGTGCGACTGTCCGAAAACGAAATCACTCAGCCAGTGTGCGAGCCTGGAAGTAATTGCGTTCATCCGGTGAGCAGTTGGCGCTTGAAATTGACACACGTCACAAAACAAAGACCGAGGCGTTCCATGTACAAGTGCAACATCCCACGGGTGCAATCGAACTTAATTTGAACGATACCAATTGCACTAAACCGTGGTTTAAGGTCAACCATGACATCCAATCCAAATAATGACACTACATGCAGTTGCAAAGTAAAGGAAGTTCCTCGTTTCTAGGTCCATTTGTGCTTATTGCCTGTCAGTCTGATAGATTTGGATTAGTCATATTGATTTCTTTTTCTAGGAGCTTACTTACCATAACGAATGTTTCCAGTCAAAGGCATAGTCCAGACTATCTAGATACTGTCAAGTTCACATGTAGTAGAGGTGATCTTAAGGCTAACTATTTTGCATTTGAACTGCCTTGACTTACTAATTCTAAAGCTAATGTCCATAATCAGATTTGGGTTAACTTATACTAATAGGTCACGGGAATTACTCGATTCGACTCGTTTCGTGGGCATCGTGAACTGGGACAGTCGTTTGCTACTTGACAGGCCTCTTCTGCCAGCTGACTTCTCGTTGGCCTGATAAGTTACCGCGTGGTATGAATTTCTGAGGTTTTCTGTGTGATACGGTTGATTTATTGAAACAGTGGAGTAATTTAGGCTATTTCACTAAATAATAATATGGAAGTATGTATTTCTGAAAAAAAAACCAGTTACCTGTCAGTCGAACCGATTTCCTGGTTTTCCAAACTCCACATTAATTGTTTTTGCTAGTCTGATTCAAGCATCTGGCTTGTTTTTTCACGTGATCACTTGCACTTCTGGATTTTACACCAGGTTCGCGGTTTTCTCAAAATATGCCTAAACACAGGGTGGGGTAAACGGGCTGTGCAGAGCATGGAATGCAAAGTCTACCTAAGATGGGCCCACTGGAAGTGCTCGAACACGAGCAGTGAGTTCTGTCACTTCTATGGCAGAATGCCGGTCTTATGCGGGTGCAAATTAATTCAGGACTCTAGATGAATTTCTATCTTTTTAGAGCCAGGATTATAGGTGAACTTGCAAAAACGTTGGCCTGACAGTCCGAGAAGATCAACGTCGAAGTTTGGCCCAAATCACTCTAAGCATTCACGTAAATTTCCATATAATGGCATGCTCTCAGCTATTGTCAAGCTAAACACACCCCGTTCTTGTAACTTAAGCGTCGCCGTTTTAACTTCTCCCACAGATGACCACAGCTCCACTTGGCAGCTTTTGCTATTCGCGAATTTCTTCCCGAAATGTAAAACATTCATTGCGAAATAAATGCTTGGAGTAACTGTAGCAGAAAGAGTTGCATGCTTTCGAACTGTTGCAAACTGACAGCAGAGGAACTGTGGCAGTTTAAAATGCGTTACACTTTCGTTTCTACTTGATTCTTTCCAATCTAACTGACTGCTTGGTATCTACAGGTTGATACTGTAGGCACAACCACATACATCAGTCGTTTTGATATCCAACTATCCGATCCCATGAGCCTATGCATCAATTTTATCAGTTCTTTTCTCGTTTTGGTGTGACTTTTGAGAATTATTAATTTCTGAAGTTTTTAAGTACTTACATATGATACACTTGTCTACCGGTACAGCTCTGATCATGTGGATATCGAACAACACACGATCGAATACCACGGTCTCCTGAAGATATCAACTGCTTTACCAACGAATGCGATGGAAAAGGTGCCTAATAGGACTGTGTAACTGATCTCAAGCAGTCAAGGTTCAACACCGGTTGATCCAAACCGGCAATGATATCTGTTTCTTAGTTTGTTGGTCGATTTCACCATCGTTTCAGTGAACTGATCCATCAGTGTCAACCAATGGCTATCAACTGTTCTGCCCACTCTAATTCCGATACCCTCACGGATGAGCTTGAAACAAAAAGGAATTTTATTCCCAGGTTACGATTCACTGCATCGATAGGCAAAAAATGCAATTTGCACGCTGACGACAAATCACAGTTACAATGCTTATATCCGCTCAATCGTCTTTGATATCAGTCACTCACTCGGTGGCTCTCTGATGATTTGTTTTTAGGTTGGTCATCATGAATCCTAAGCTGTCCAACGCACTAATTTTCGTGATTTGCGAGTTAGCTAGGCATATTGTTTTGCGCGGCGTAGTATACAACGGAATTTCTACGCACATACGTAACAAAATGTGGCAGAACACTGCCGTTTTACCTGATCGCAGCGAGCAGCGAACAGTGGTAAAAAAAGTCTGTTAGCCCTCCAGACCGCTTAATTCGAAGGGGCACTCTATCTGGTCAGTAATCCGTGTGCAAATAAGGGACTGAAAAACGGCATTACAAGCTAGTCCTCTGAGTGGTTCATCGAATTCAAGCTGGCTCCAGCCTCTGCATGTGTTCATGTGTAGGAAGAAACAAAAGTGACCGCTTTAGGCCGATCTATCCAGGTCTTGTAAGCCTTCATTCCTTCGATTGAAGCACGATGCTATTGAAACGCAAACCGATAAATATAAATTAACGGGGACAAATTATGTCGCAGTTCGATAAGACAGAATTGATAAGATTTTTACGAAAACGAAGTCGAATAATCGAGTTGACAGATTGTACGGTCTACAGAAGGTGCACAAAGACGGAGCTCCGACGCGGCCTATTTTGGACATGTGCAGTTCGCCGTATCATGCTTTACCTAAGTGACTAATTAGTCTACTGGAACCAGTTACGGCAGTCGTCTCTAGACATAGTGTGCGACATACATTTCATCTCCCAGAAACTTCTAAGAGCCTACGTCTGGGAGGGAAGCAGATTTTATCACTGGATATAGTTTCTCTGCTTACAAATGTCCGACCGGCGAAACCATTAATTACATTTGCGAGTACATTCGAAATAACGATATCTCCATAGGAATCCCATAAGATGAATTGAAACAACTACCCTCTGTGTGCACCAAAAATGTTAAATTACAATTGAATGGTGAAATATACCAGTAAAACGGACGGAGTGACAATGGGGTCTCCTCTGGGACCATTGTTTGCTGATATCTTTATGTCCAAACTGGAGAATAATCAACTGCGCTCACCAATCAGACATTGTACAGCATACAAACGGCATGTTGATGACATACTGTGTGTGATAGAGGAACATGCCGACATAAACCATATGCTACACACGTTTAACAATGTCCATCCAAACGTACACTTTACACTAAACAAAAACATACCACACCTTTGAGTACTTAGATGTGCACGTAAGACATCAGCAGGACGGGTCTGCACAATTATTAGTCAATGGGAAAGCAACATGGAACGGACAGTACATTCATTGTCACAGCTGCAAGTGAAGAGGACCGTAATATGATGTTCAGTTGATAGAATAAAACAAATATGCGCGGACAAGGCAACTGAAATTGAACTTCGTTTCCTGCGAAAGGTGTTCGTGCAAAATGGATACCCCAAAAGATTCATAAATAAAACTATGGAAAAACACGAAGAAAGACGAGAAGAAATAGGACCATTAAAGAAACCCGTAAACATTCGCTCGACTTTCGAAGGTGAAAACGAAGCGGAACTTATCCAACGGAGATTGTCAAGTCCAATCAGCAGAACATTCTTTGTTGCACAGTTGAAAACTTTATTTACGTACACACCGATCGATCTTGTGCTTCCAACTAGGGGACAGATTGTCAGTTTCTGCAGCCTCATTGTATGTGTGCATTCATTCATCTGCACCTGTGTGATTAGGTGTACTGACCGCACGACCAGGCGTTTGTCCGATCGCGTTCGCAAACACCACCCGGCTTGGTTGAGCACAGGAACAATTAAGACAATTGCTAGCGCGGTATGTTCACATCTTGTCGAATCAAATCACTCAGTCAATGGGACAAGTGCTTTTCGCACCATCTACGAAGTTAGGAACAGATAATCAAGAACTCTCAAGTGTCGCATGTTAAACGCACCCGAATTTTATTTATCCCTTTGTATAACCCCCTCTGTGGGCTCAAAAACAATTTGTCCAGACTCTTAAGTTTACCCCGGTCCACTTGACACTATCACAAAAAGTGGTTTACAACCTGATCGTGTGACAAAGTGATCAAGTATATATAGACACAGATACATTCTTAGGATTGTGAACTGATGTGACTGCAAATCGACAATTTCCCTTGAACCATATCCAACCACATTTAATGTTATGTATTGGCATGATTACTAATAACTGAAAACGAGTTCGTTCTCCACGTTATGTTGTTCTCAATGATAGATAAGTGAAAATCATCAGATTCCGTGTTTATCGTCACTCCCCAATATGTCAAAATTATAAAGATTCATGTTCAAATACTGCAAAATATTCAACCCGATTTGCTTAATGAGACTCACTGGTATGGAAAGCGACATACCTTACATAACCCCACTTGTACATTCGTGCTGTGAGGTATTGCTCCATTGATTGCAAAAAAGACGGATATTAGCCAGATTTTTATGAAGACGAGTATGCATTTTAGTAACTCTTGTATAGTTTTGACATAAACCAAAAGTTAGACGAGCAATCGCAAAAAACAGAGTCAGTTGAACTAGCCAAATCTTGGAATTGATAGTAAACCTCTTCAGCACAGAAAGGCAGGACTGCGAACTGAAGAAACCTAGTAGAGAAATTCTACACATTTTGTCCCAGAGAAAGGTTATCGCAAATTGCCGTTTTCGGCAAAACTACAACTTGTGGCTTGCACTCGAAGTTGAAAAAGGTATTTGCGTAAGATTTGGGATTATTTTCGTTGAGATTTTCAAACTGGAACAATGTGCTGACTGTCGCCCTAATCGCTCTTTTCCTCATCACACACAACACACTGGTGTCATCCCTTGTACCAGTGACTGATTTTGCAAGTTACTAAGTAAACTGTTCTTCGTGTTTTCTCCTCATGTGATCACATCTCAACAGGTGCAATTCATGTTTTGATCATGAACGTGAATGACTTCGTGACTTATTCCCGTCTCAGCGGTTCCTAAGTGATGATTTCAATGGCTCTAAAATCGGATTTTTAATCCCCTTACCTTTAACCATATCCCATCAATTATTGATGCCTATCTAGGAATCGCACTCTGATTAGTGCTAACTTTTATTTCCTCAATAGAAACTCATTGGGATGCAACTGTATATTTTAGCCCTGCTACGTACAAGGACATCAATCATAAACCGTCCAAACAAGGCCATAGTGGCAGACAAAATGATAGAAGTGATACCCGGTGACCCTAGTGAAGCTACCAGAACTGATTGCTGCGTTTGACTAAAATTTTTACATACCTGATTACGTCTGCTTTCCACGAGCGATTGATGTTTGAAGTGTAAATCTGCTACGAAGCATGCCGAGACAGTTTACTTTCGATGTCATAGAACCTTTTTGCCGGTACTCAAGAAATTGCACGGTAGGAAAACAGGAGTTTGCAAGATTCTGGAAGCGTTTGTGCGGGGACTCTTTATTAACAAATCCCGGTGGAACATAACTGAATGAAACTTAGATATAGTGAATCAGCTCCTGAGGACAGGAATCATGCGAAAGCCTAGGAAGAGCTGAAAGAACTATGTAGAAAATTCTCAATCATTCAGCTCCCTAAGGCTGACGTATTCTTGCTCACACGTAGCTTCAACAAGCCCGATAGTTTGACACCCATCGCATATGTTGATGAGAAATTCATACATTTTATTCTTTTATGCGTTGCTTCTTTTATCAATGAAACATCAATATGCATCAATTTTCAGGAAGGGAGCACGGCTAGCAAAGGGCTGCCAGGCGGGAAAGTAGACCGGCGGCCTTCACGCCCAAACGCCACGACCTTATCCGTCTGGCCACCACCGGTGACAGGTCCGTTCACACGAAGCGCTCAGAAATCCGCAACGAACTGGTTCAGCCAAATGTCGTGAGATTTATCAGACCTTATTGTTTTCTGCACATGAGGGTAAAAGAGTGTCATTTGTAGCCCCAGCATTTTCGGAACCATTCAAATGATGCGCGTGACATGGAATTATTCGAGGCTGTTCAATATTGGCTTCTTTCATGGCTATATTCAAGAAGGGGATGGCTAATTTCCGACCACCATCTTTCAAACCGTAGATCCAAAAGTATCTGAAAAAATAGCAATGAAAACACTGTCACGTGACTCATACACAATTGGGATTGGACATCGACAACTGTTTCACCGGGTGCCTACTCTTAGAAGTTGTCAATCCGCGCATCTCTGTGGCAGAGTTTGGCTGCTTGCACATTCTATTTGGTGTTCAGTAAAACGCCACTCGAAAGCTATTAGCCTTTTCTCCGATATGATAATTTTGATGGTTTTTGCTTTTCAAGTGACTATTTATATTTTGCTAATATTAATGCTGAAACAAAAATAGTAATTATTTTTACCAGAAAGGAAATGGGGGTCGAGGGATGGATGTCAATTAAGAAAGTCGACCAGGTGTGGAAGGATTCGAACCCGCAAAGCTCAAGTTGAAACATTCTTACGTTGTCTACTTAAACACTTGATATGTCACATGTTTGTAATTCTATGTTCCCGTTTTCGAAACACCCGAGTTCCATCACTCAAACGCAAATTATCGTTAATTCATGAAACTATTTTGCTATATTCTCATTACTTTTGCAAGATCAATAATGCCGAACCATTTTTGGAATTAATTTCGCATAGGGGCGGAAATGACAAAAAAAATTGATCTCTGCTTGCTCTCCCACGTACCCAAGTTATTTGCATCACAAAACCTGATGCATTAGAACTGTCGGTATGAAAGCTGTAATATCTCCGTTTTTCGGTTCACATTTAATCTCATTTCGGATGTAATTTTGCTGAACGAATCGTTTTCTTAATAGGTTCAATCGTGCCTATTAGTTTCATGGAACCCGGCTATTTCTTTCGGTCTTCTCTTGAACACCTTCCAACTTATCTTTGGATTCATTGGACGTCTTAAGGAAAGTAGTGCGTAATAAACTGTTCCATAAAACCTACACGTTTATAGGAAACAATTTCATAAGATTGTCAAACACACTTCTACCGCTTCACGATAAATTGTGAAAAATTCAGTCCTACCTATATTCTGCAGTATGAACATCCATTTCATTATTCCGAGGCTACCAAAAGTTCTCTCTTGTTTATTATCATGTTTGATTGATCAGTACCTTTAGGAAATTATTTATCGATTGCACGATCCAACTGGATGATTTCTGGATGTTTTGTTTTCATATCCTGTGATTTTATGACAGCTGGTTATTCAACGTTGGAGATGTGTAGAACATTCGTTTATTTCCTGTTAGCCTCGTTGCTGGGAATGTGCCTACCGGGCAACTTAGAAATTAACCAATTGGACACAATAGGTTGGGGAATTTTGTCTTTTTCGTATATTAATACCGAATAAATGCGTTGTCTACTGGCATCTGAAAAATATTGGAATGCTAATGGGCAAACGCATATAAATTGCCTTGTTTGTGGTCACCTCGTGGTCGAAAAAAAACAGCGTCTACGAACATATCATCCAGACTTGGAGCCACAATGACTGATGCATTGTCGGTCATTTCTCTGTATTATAATACAATCACCTAATGGGTGGAACGTGTAGACCCGTCAGCGAACGATCTTTTGATGAAGAAAAGCGATTCGTTATTCTCGATTTGTTGTCGTTTCTGATCCAATAGAACCATAAATAATTCACGGTTCATCATCTGATCTGTCTGCTTTCATGCGATGTGCTGAAGCCGTCGTACGTTCTGACTTTTATCCCTGCGACATGTTCATGCAGGCCCCTGGGTCAAGAAAAGCTTCGATTTTTCTGTTAAAGTTAGATCACCAGGACAACAGTTAGCTCGAGCCTGGCACATCCAGTGTGTTTTATATGTTAAAACTCAAAAAGAAAAAAGAAAGATCTTCTCTATTTTGTCCAAGAAATCTTCAGTCTATTTTCACTGTCAGTAGCTGCCGCTCGTTCCCACTAACTGGAATGAGAAGTGCCAAGTTGAATAGACACAAATTTGTTTTCATGAAATAATTCCCCATGTGATATCATTGCTCAACTCACCATAAAGAAACCGTGGAATCACTGTACAGCTGTTTCATCCTTGTTAGGAATCATCCAAAGCCTTCGTCGTACTTAGGCTACCTGCAGAGAAATCATCTATCAGTAGGGGTCGATCGTTGTGAGCTAGCGAACAGTAACCGTGCAAATCAGTGACGGATAGGTGCAACATCATGTGGTCAAGTTCAACAAACCGTTCAGAGCATGCCCGGTAGCGTAATGGCTAAGGCTTTCGACTCAGAATCGTTCCTCCCGGGTTCGCGTCCCATTTGGGGCGCGGTTGATATGCACTGTTGATGATTCCTAACAAGATAGATGAAACAGCTGTACAGTGCTTCCATGGTTTCTTTATGGTGAGTTGAGTGATGATATCACATGGTGAATTATTTCATGAAAAAACTCGATCTTCTACTACTAAAATGTACAAATTTGTTTGGCAATCAAAATCATCTCGTTTTTATTGATGTTCAATGGTCAAAACTCACCAGTCGGTTCTTCTGCTGGATGATTTGGTCAAGCGGGATTTTCACCCACATTATCGATTGGCCTAGTCAGTTCGCTGTTGCTGAAGGACTGTTAATCTTTGACGAGGCCAATGCGTTAGCTGAGTCAAAATGCACTACCCTTTTGTACAACTACTGGCATTTCATACAATTATGAATATTGCGTCTGTTCAGTTATCGTGAGCTGCCTCATCTAGTCAAAGATTAAATGATGTCCTACCATGATTAGCACGGGAAAAACGGGTGGATTTTGTTCGCAATAACCGTTTGAGAGAAAAAAAATGTTGTCTTATTAGGCTGTCTTCCTCAAAGGAAACGAGGCTCATAGCCTAAACTAATGTGTGTGTGCGTGTGTATACGCGCGCGTGTGCGTGTGTGTGTGGTTGTGAGTTTATTTGTCTGTCTCGTAGTAAAAGTCTGTGTTCCAGGCCCGACTACAACCAGGAGTCATAATTAAACTAAAATAAGCAGTACTGCACTAGACATATTGTATCACCATATCGAAAAATTAGGTGGAGAAAGATTTTGTGGTTTTTTGATGGTAGACGGTAGCTCGCTGTCGCCCGACTGGTTATCACATCTGACCTAATAAGACCTTGTGCGGTTCCATGCCACTCCACGATTCAGGGTCATGGTTACCGTTTTACCACGCTCACTGCTTGTAGGTCCTAGCGGCTACAGAGCATAATACCTGCATTGGTTCTTCTCATATTTCTGCCGTTTCTTAAATGTATGGCTTGATTACGAGTAATATTTTAAGGGTATCGCTGTTCTGTAGCAGAATGTTACTATTTTTGTGTGGTTAGTTAACTAATCGTATTGAGCACCTGGATACTGGTAATATTATAGTGTTACCTCAGTGGAGAGATCTCTGGAATTGTTGCTAGTAGTGTCCAAAATGGGAATGCCTGGAAAACATGGTAATGAATCTGATAAATAGGCCTTCTGTGCAGGGAACCATTCTTTTGCAAACAAAATGCGACATGATTTCGGGCGGTTGTCATTAATCAGTTCAACACTCCGGTGACACCTGAGCCTACTCTAAGCATCAGAAATTGATCAAACTTCACGTGCCGTAAACGGTTTTGTGGATTTGGATGTGCTGTTCGGTTGTCGGCATTTCCACATTGAAGTACGGAGTTGTGTCCGGCTATTTCACGTTCCAGATTGGGTGATTAGGTATAACTATACTTCCAAACGTACAAATGCATTTAACTGGGATTATCTAAGTGTACAAGCAGGTGTTTATATTCCATCCCGTGTTAAAATATCCACCACTGTTAGGTTTAATACATATTCATCATAAATTTTTGAGCAATAAGTCATCACTCGCAGAGGAAATGAAATACCAGTCCTAGTAACCATGGTGTGAATCGACAATCATAAAAGCCCACTACTTTCGTTGAAATAATTCAGCCTAATCAGCTTGAATCCTTACCCACGCATCACAAGTAAGCGGTCGGGTGGTACAGTTAGGTGGATGAGAAAATGTTTTACGGATGTGGTTACTGCACTTCTTGTATTTTTGTTCACGCCCGTATATTGATGATTTTTTATCCGCATCACCGATCGTAGATGAAAATATTTGACATTTGAACCTACTGTTCTAGCGTCTGTCTGACAATCGAATAGTAGTCAGTCCCGGGAATTATGAGTTAGGTAAAACGTAACTGAATTTCCTCGACCAGGAGATCACTCGAAGGGGCATTAAACCTACCGTCGATAAAGTGCTCGCTATACTCGATTATATAATGTCCTCCTCAACCGAGGAGCTTAGGGCATTTCTGGGGATGGAAAACTACTGTCATCGCCTCACTCCTCACGCGAATGAAGGCATGCTCCCACCAACCGATCAACTTCGTGGTAATCCACGGAAGCTAGTACTTACGGATGGCGGAGAAGCAGTGTTTTTGGAGATCAAATCAGACTTGGCTAAGACCAGCCATGCTTAGTCCGGCGGTAGATGCTTCTGATTATGCAATCGGAGAGGTCAAGCAACAACTGATTTCCGACATCTGAGAGCCATTAAGGATTTTCTGTGAACACCTTAGTTACACAGAAATGAAATAAAGTACGTTTGGACGGAAATTGCTGAGAGCATCCGGCGCGCTCAAACGTTTTCCTCATCTTGTCTGAAAACTTTAGTTCATCCTGTTCATCGGTCACAAACCACTAACGTATGCACTACATGCTAAGTCTGGCCGTTACTACCCACAAGAATTCAGACACTTCTACCGTATTTCTCAGTTCACGATGGACTTTAATGAAATCCAAGGCGAGTTGAACCATGTAGCTTAGGCGTTATAACGTCTACAACTTAATGCCGTTATGTCTCCCGTCCTAACCTTCATGTCATGGCATTAGCTGAGGAACAGGACAAGCCTAGCATAGAAACAATTCAGTCGTCATTGCTCCAATGTGCGATACTCTATGACACATCTGGTTTATTTTCACCAGTACTGCAGTTTAATTATAGACGACCCTGAAAGGCTTTTTGATGACATCTCCCTGTCAGACCAAGGCCTGCAACTGCCGCTGACTCCAGCGACTTCGAATGAGAACAATATCTCACGTTCAGGGCAGCAACCAGTTGAGATTGCCACTGTTTCGAATGAAGCTATCGTCGCACGTTCAAGCTAGCAGCCGATTGATTCTGTTACGTCTTCGAAAGAGATCACTGCCTCATAATCAAATCAGCAGTGCCCTGATACACAGCCACCCGCTTACGCGACTCCCGTCTCAAGTCGTGGTCGGGGGTTGTTTTCAAATACGTTTTTGCGACTGAGGCAAACAGGGTCTTGTAACTATACGTAGTAGTAACACGTGTTTATATCCACGACACGAATGATATGTATCTCACGTTAGTACTGTTCACACGTGACATATGTCAAAGTTGCTACACCCGTTCTCGCCTCTTTTTGTTCGCTATGATCTTGATGAGCTTGTACATTCGTTGGTCCCACGAAATCCCCTAAAATATTTGGCTCTATTGGTCATTCTACGGCTCTCTGGTCGCCTCCGACGTTTTCCCTCCGAAGGTTTCAATCTGGCTTCCTGAAGTTCGTTTCGTATTGATGCATCGAATCTGATTCACGATCTACCGTTTCATGGTTCCGACTTGACAATATTTCCGTCATTGCAACGTCTTACAGAAAGTCTGCATACACTTACATGTAACGTGTACATTCGTTCACACCTAAACAAGTTTGCGTTGTATGACTCTCCCCACTCACCAGTCTACTCACTC
This sequence comes from Fasciolopsis buskii, assembly GCA_008360955.1. Classification (NCBI taxonomy): domain Eukaryota; kingdom Metazoa; phylum Platyhelminthes; class Trematoda; order Plagiorchiida; family Fasciolidae; genus Fasciolopsis; species Fasciolopsis buskii. The sequence goes on along the minus strand of LUCM01010783.1, from coordinate 457,831 downwards.
TTATCAAAAGCTTCTTCAGCATTCTAATTGGGTGCTCACGCAGTGGCATCGATCTTTCGGTGAAAATCGATTATTTTCTCTAAGATCTGCTTTGATGCTCGATATCCTTCTTGTGAGAATTGTTTTGGCGCGTTTGTTTTATCACACGCCAGATCTGCGCGATTTTGTTCGTGTTGCACTTTGGAAACTGTCGCCTTCGAATGGCTTCGACCACTTGGCATTTCTCTACCATGGTCTGCCTGTGCGCGTATCGTCGTAGCGGTGCCATCTCGGCAACATGTTATATACAATACATTGCTCGCATCTGATTGCTGCCTCGAATCTTCTCTATTCTATCGACTGAGGGGAATTTGCCAACCGAGGCTTCAGAATCTAAAAGATGAAACGTTCAAGGTTGCATTCCCGACGTCTTCTGGAAACACATCATCTGTAAACGCAATTCGAACGTGTTTCCATTCCGTCGTGTTCTACTTGTTGACTTCGTTCGTGCAGTGTCGGTCGTAACCAAATTAGTGCTTACTGGTAACTAGTATCGGTTCATAGCCGTGATTGACCGAATCTCGTATAGTGATTACAAGTCCAAATATTACACATTGTATTCACAAGAATCTGTCCCCAGGAAAGCGAGAATTGGTTCAATGGAACCCGGTCTGCTTGCGTCTATTAGTCTTCCATATCACAAACACGGAGTACCACCCCATTGGTTTTCCGGTACGATTAATCCTTCGGCTTGATGCATGACATCTCGCATAGCTCCTTAGATTATGGAGGGCCGCTAGCTGTCACACCACGTCACGGTACAATCTGGTTACGGAGGTTGACAGAGTGCCACGGGGAATAGCGCGACGTTTGACAGGAATGTGAAGAGATATTCAGCACTACAAGTGTTAACGATCAAAATCTGTTTGATTTTCTAGCCGAATCATTCACTAGTATAGCATGAGTAGGGAAATCACTAGGGACTGAAGAGCCAGACTTGGAAACAGATTCAAATGCTGGCACAGATTCTATGTTTGGCCTCACTACATCAGTAGCACTTTGCTTGTGGAAAATGAATAGATTTCTCCTTGTGCTACTCACACCAAATTTAATTTACACTGGCTGAGTCACTCCGGATTTCCGAATTACTTTCAATAGGAAGTTCGTGGACATGTTTTTTTAATCGAAACCATTAATGAAACAGGTGCACGTGCGATTTTATTCGTTTTCTGATCTTGGTTGAATAGTCCGTGCATAGCGCACAGTTTTAAATCGGGCAACATTAGAAGATTCTGGCGAGTTGCGGGAGAGTTAATTCCAACAGGAAGCAGATCACTAGGCCGTATTTCAAGATAGTTATCAAGACTAAACAGTGGAGCTCGAGTCTGAGAGGGAAGGTTAGTAACTCGAGAGTCCCGGGTGTTGGATTCTTACTTTCTGTACGGAGTGAGATTTTTCAACTTGAAAGTGGTCAAGGGCCGAATTGTTTAGATTTTCTTGATCAAAGCCGGTTTCTTCAAGAAACCAAACATAAGGCTCATGATAACGGAATGCGCCAGTTTGCCGCCAACACTAAAGTAAACGGTGAACTCCGGCCGGTCTCTTGAGCGATTCAAGCAACATGTGCGCCCTTGAAGTGGCGGCGCTACAACCCTGTGTCGTCCTTATTCCGTTGTTTCCTTGCGAGATTTTTCGTTCCATTATGGTATTCTTTCGCAGCTACAATCGGTCGGAATTAGTGCTGTTGTTGTTTGTCAACATGGACTGGGGTCACGCATTGCTGTACTTCAAAGATCAAACCCATCTAGAAGACGCACTCGTGCTGGGTGGCAGGCAGCTCTGAAATGCATCCTTCTAGCCAAGATGTCTATTCTGGCATTGTTGAGGACCAACATCCCAACTCTGTTTACAAAAATGTCGGAGCTGTCCCTCCCACTGCAATCACCGATCCATGTTCACACGTATGTAACCTGCATGGAAGAAACTTGGCTGAACCTGAGTATTGCTGAGTCACTTGTGTCGATAGTCAGCTTCAGACTCCATCAGTGGACAGAGCTTCGGACAAGAAGAATGAAGGCAGAGTGACATCATACATAAACTTCTGGTCTGGCAAGTCTGAATTCATTGATACGTACTCGCTAAATGGAATTGACTGTCAATAACAGTGTCATCCCAGGTTTTCACGCCATGCTAATACAATCATAAGGAACTTTGTTCATTGTCCTTTTGGTTTGCAACACAATATCATATCTGTTTTTGACTCGTTTCTAATATTTATTGTTAAACTTCTTGAGGGTAGTCTGCATATTACTGTAGGTTATTTCACTCTCGCATCAAAGATACCACTGACTGTTTGATTTGACTGGCCTTTGCGCTTCTCCCATCAGAAGTAAGTCCATTTGAGATAGAGGTATCACCAACCACCCCATGCATGTCCCTAGTTCAAGTAGCGATCACTGTCTGCTTCTATTAAGGCCCAAGATAAAATCTAGGTCAGCCGTCCATTCATTCAGGTAAACAAATCAAATCCAAATCCTTCCCCGTAACATTTCACACAACAACGTTACTCTTCTTTGAAAATCTGTAGCCAGTATCTGCTTGTTTCTCTTTTGAACCCTCGCTAACTGACCATATCAACACTATCCACTTTTCGTTCCATACCCTCTAGACTCAATATCTATAGGAACTCTGCTGTCTCATATTTCTCACGCAACTTGACAAACCGTGGCCGTGTTTCAGCTAATTTCCTGAGTAGCCTATCATAATGTGTTCACACCATACGTCGCTGAGTTTCTGCTTCAGTTCTGCAAGATGGTGACTGTAACTTTTTCCTATTTTCCCCCACATGTTTTACTGAAATGCGATTTTTTTTCTTACGCAAAATGTCTATACAACATAATACAAATTGCAGACGCAAGTTATTCCTGGTTGTTAAGCCTCAGGATGCTTTCCTTCCGTCTTCTGTGTTACTTTTTGCACCAACATCAAACAACAGGACTGAAAAGTGTCAGATAGCCTTCTCACTTTGTTCGATATCACAAATCTCGAACTGCCGGTATGAGATGTTGAGTTGCTTGGATGTATTATATGCTGAGATCACAACCCTACCAAACTCGACCATTTTGAATCCACCGTCGAATAACCTATACTCTGTTATATGCTCAACGACGTGATGTCGATGGTCGTAGTCCAGTAGTGAACAACTGATCATCGATTCGCTTGGCCATATGATTGTAGATTATGACGGCATCATCGTGATTTCGGTTGTCAAACCCAATCGGATGGGTGCAGCACATTTCCGACTAATGACATCAATAAGGGTCTCATTTGGATTTCACTTCTGCCCGTCTCCTGGTTAACTTCAACGGGACGGCAATAATCTCGATGACAGAACTGCCGTGCACATGAATTTGTTCATAATCGCTCGGACGGAAGCGTGAATTCAGGTTAAAAACGATTACTCGGTCCTCGAACCGACAAGTCTGGATACAATTCACGCACAAAAAGAGTTCCTGTTGTACGCTAATGGTAAACGTCGGAAACTGTTTACTAGTTATAATGTTCTAATCGATAAAATCCATCTGACTTGGTTGTTGTAAAATGTGGATGATATAATGTCAATAACACAGCGTTGTTGGTAGATGTAATGCACCAATGTTTTGACTACCGTGAGTACTCGTCTTTCTCAAGGCAAGTTTTACAATCAAATTTGACTATGGAAAACAATATTTCATCATGCGCATCACGTCTAAACGTTCGTCGTAGTCTCGTTCGGTTTGTATGTTATCGTGTAAAGGTGAATTAGCGTAAAGTAAGAAGTCTGCTATTTGGTACAGGGTGTAACACCTTTCCGCATTTCTGGAATCCATTAAAAATAGATTACCCAGCGATGCAAGTTTTTCTCATCAAGAAGGAAAAGTAATGAGGATAACTGACAGCTAGTACTTAGAATGGACTAAGAGATGCTGAATGGAGGAACCGCCCAATCATACCTTGAACAACCGCTTTTCAATCGTGGACCTTTGAGTTGGAAGATAATAAGAGTGGAAGTTAGGCATTTAAACAAAGACCAACTGAGTAAAGAATTCGCGACTCCATGCGATAGGAATAAGAAATTAGTACAATTAGGGTGAGGGAGTATTTGGTAAATCACGGGGAAAGAGTGCAGTTTTTTGATGGAGAATGAAATAGGAGGAGTTTCTAATCATTGCAACAGAAATGATTGCTGGACCCAGTCACGCCATGAAGAAATCTTCTTTCTACATCGTAAATGCTGCTGACGCTTGATCTCATTAAAAAGCGCGGTGGTATATTCTGTTCAATCTCATTCTCTTAATTGACATTTGACTCTAACCCACGTATAGCAGGGTCTGACCAGTTGACACAAGTTTGGGTGAGAAGTTTCCATTTCGTTACTGCGAAAGTCGGCTGTTCAGCATGCTTCTCTTGTGAAGGAAATCACTATGCTTTTCACAGTTTCTGTTAGCTTCTGTTTTGTACCTCGAGTCGGCCCAAGATCTCGGTTACTTGTTTCACCTTTTCAGGTCTACGTGTTAAACTAAAGAACCGGAAGAATCTCGGTTGTTTGCAATGCGCCAAAACACATTGGTGACCGATCGCACCTGCACGTGTTGCATGCACATTGTGATTTTAGGTTTTTCTGTAAGCCTACACCTGTGTAAGATTTGGAAATAGAACAGAAGTACAACCAAGTGTTTATCGATCCTCATGGGACTGTTTAGCAATATTGTTTCCCAAACAAACAACCATCCATCTAGTTTGCTGATATGCCAAATAAGACTGACATAGTTGACCTGGATTGCTTTAGTAATGGGAACAAAATGAGAGCAGAATAAACTGTACTGGGTAAAACATGTTACTGTTCAAAATCAGTGTCACTAGTAAGTAGCATAGTATGATCATTGTCACCAGCTTTACCAATCAACCATGTCCAAACTCAAAATGAAATTTTAGAGAACTAAGTCTGTCGAGAGCAATTAGGAAACCAATCACCCGGAAAAGTTCACCTGCTGCCTTTCACGCGACGTTTTCTCAAAAAGTTATTGGAAGCGTTATAGCACAAGTCCTTGTTTTTCACAGTTATGCTTGGAGAAATTTGCTGCGCACAATTCGGCGGTAAAAAGAATAATGAGTCACACCGTTAAATGTTGGACAGTTCTTTTTTCAAGATCGATGAGGTTCTTCGTGATCCAATCCCCAAGGTACCATACGGTCACCGAGTCTCGGAGATCGGACCAAAATAATATGAGCTCAGCAGGGGCCATAGAAAACCCTGGTCTGCTAAACCATAAATCCGCTAAGCCGCAATTATTGAGAATGCTGCCTCTACACTGCTGAAATCACAAACAATCGTCACCACACGATCATTTCGGATTTGTCTACAAGCCAAACAGATGTCCCTTAGGTGTAATATGCTTACCCAATCATCAAAATTTGAAATAACAAGTTGAAGTCAGTTAAACGTGTTTACTTCTCTCTTCCATCTTACTAGGCAGATTGACAGCTGCTACATGCATGGCTGACTATTCTACTGAAAGAGTGGAATATCTATCGATAGGCAGAACGTCCTACAAATATCTGTCATCTGGCAGAGTAGTCTAAGATCTGATCCTTGCTCTGAACTTTCTGCTTAAATCACTGAGTTCTGTGGCATCTCATCGGGAGAGTCTTAGAATGCACAAACGATATTCTTTTTCGTCCACAAGTCTGTGGTTGGGCTAATTTTGACAGGTTAAAATAAGGTCTGGCAAGTATTGGACTAACTGCCTTCCATTTTGGCCTTACGAAAAAATTGGATCTTTATCCTTTTGCGACTAACGTTTTCGTGAGCAGTTTAACTGTTTTTAATAGCTCCCAGCCAAAGCTATCTCTGATAAGTAATCAGGAGCCACTGGGGAAAATAATCTTTAAGCGCACCTATGGGGGCTTTTAAACTACGACCGCTGTCGATTCATATTTGTACTATGTACACCGCAATCTAACATTCCTACATACGATTACTGTTGAGTTCTCATGTTCCTCTTCTACTGTTCTCCCCTATATTTTCTGGTTTTCTCAAACGATACGTCAAAATCCAATATCACGTCTTGTAGTCATCACTGGAAAATCAGTCACTCCCGTTAGGAATTCATTTGTTTGCGCCACAACAGCCACATTGAATCTTGCACCGATTCCGCAAATATGATACCATTAAACAGCACCCATCCACGGCTCTCTATGACTTATCCCTCAACCGCTCGCAATCGGGATTATTTGCTAGTCTCCAGTCTATCATCCCAATCACTATCGTGTGTAAGTTGCTATTTCGTGGTCAGATCCCAAGCGAACATGGAAATATATATATATATGTATGCATATATATATATATATATATATATATATATATATATATATATATATATAGCACTTGTCTGAAATCAAGCCTGATGCCAACGTGACAACATGTAAATGGAAATACACAGAGAGGAGGAAAATAACAAAGAGAAAAATAATAAATAATATCGATCCAGTCGATATTTTGGCGTTTTTATCGTACACATTTTGTGGGTTTTGGTTGTTTTCAGATTGCTTTTATAAGCAAAGGGTGAATTCCATAGATAGGGCAAACTACATTCACGCCCCTGATCTTTTATAAGGGAAAAACTGTAGATTTATTGTTTAGTAAATAAAAATAGTATGAAGAATACAATGACGATGAAAGTGGAAGTTTGTTGCGCTTGTTCTTATTTTCAAGCTATGACCATGACATTTAGAAAAGAGCAATATAAGAGAATCATTGGAACGTGTGCCATCATGTGATCGATCATTTGATTGACCAATCAGTTGATAACCAGGGAGACGAGAGATGGAACAAGGCTAAATGACGTGTCACGGCCAGTGGTCCGTATCGGTATCTTATACTTTAGAGTGATGATATTAACCTCTTGGCACAGAATTTCCACCACTTGGACCAGGTTCTTTTGCGGTCGGACAACTGTTGTTACCGCCACGGAAAATATTCTAAATCTGGCCGTCTTTGGGTAAACTTCAATACGGGGTGACAGACAACGTTACGTGGTCCATTGGGTGACACATACAAGTTGGGCGATAATCAAACTCATGACTGTTTCCTTCAGCTATGTTAAACCTAACATTATCATTACCCTTCAATGCGCTTATTCTGTCGTCATATAAATGCGGTTTATGATACCCTGATAAGGAAATCACTATAAAAGTTCAGCATTTCTAAAGCTATCATTAATGGAACGCCAATCCCATGAATGCAAACGTATCATTTATTAGCTTACGTTGAACATCAACTGGTATTAAAAATCGTGCCTGAGGACGTGTACACCCAATAGTATTCCTTCCGATTCAATTCAACACTTTCATTTGATCACGACACGTACATCTAAACTGGGCGAGTCACATTACATGACACTCAGATCGGCGTTTTGTAGAAACCAGTCCAGTCACTGTGAAGGTTTGAACACGATTAAATGTGACGTGCTAAAATTTAATCCGGGTCGAATGCGGGTTTTGTCGGGACAGTCAATAATGTGTGGAATAAGTCTTGAAATCCATCAGAAACCTTGTATTTCATGGACAACTCAAAACAGTTGATCTTGATTTTGGTGCTTTCTTCTGTAGAAACGATCTTTACGATCCAAATATGAACACAAATAAATAAAAGATACAAAAATCTTCCGATATGGACCTTTTGTAGACTGCATAACGCGCTTCAATCCATGTGTCGTTCGAATCGTAGACTGTTTGACCGTTTTAGATCTTACATGGATTTTCAGCGCTGCTAGAACATGGATAGCAGCAACGAGTGCTGAATGACATTGGATAACTTTGTGGCCTTATGCGCAGACGATGTGGAAGCAATCATCTTCACTGGCGATAATATTGACCTTGCATCCTAGTAGCACACTGCTGATGACTTTATTCCCGGGGAAGTGTGGATAAAGAATAGCGATCGAATAGCCAAAGGAGCAGATAGATATTCTAATTATTTATTTACCAAATGTACTCAGGTTTTTTCGCAGCTTTTATCACTCAAACTATCAGCTTTTCTCAAGCTAACTAACTTCACGCCAAATTCGCCATGCTTTTTGGCTCATTATATTATTACTTTTTTCTCTTCCATTTATCCTTTACTTGCTTTTGTTACTGAAACAACAAAGTACATCATTTTCAGCTAGGGGGGTCGCGGCCGACAGAGGCCTTTCAAGTGGGGTAAGGTGACTGGTGGTTGGATCATTCGAATCCGCGACGGTCAGGTTAAAATGTCACGATACTGACCGCTTGACCACCGGAAGTTTGCGACATTTCCACTTTTGGTAAACTCGAAAAATAATGTGGTGTTCCCCTAGCAAGTGGCTACGGTTATTTAGTATATACACAAAAGAATCAGTCTTGACTGGACAATTACTTTCAAACAGGGACAGTAAAATCCAACATGTTATCCAAGAGGGAAAGTAGCACCCATTTTGTAGTTTTCTTTCTCGTTTCCGCTTCCAACTCCCGTGAATGGATGTCCCAAAACACAGGCGCAAATGACTGATAAGTCGCACGCCATGTAGCGTAGGTTCACCGTCCGTTGGAATTCGAAAACGCAGCAGTACCTTATCGATTTTCGCATACAAAACTAATTTAGCCAGCTAAATAGTAGCGATAAATGAATGGTGCCAGCCAGGGAAAGTAAGAGACGATTCAGAAGAATGGTTGATTGATGAGGTACATGGTAATTGGGTTTCAATCACCAGACGGACTACCCAAAAATACCAATTTACACTGACAAACGAGGTGCATCTGCAAGGTGATGCTTTGATTAGCTGGACATTTGTGAAGTGGTGCAAGGACCGATGTGTCGGAGCTGAAACATGCTTACTCCTATGACAATAAAGCACATACTGTAAATAGTTTAAGCTTAGGTTATCACTGAAGATTACAGCGCCTCTTCTGGTCCATCAAAATTAGAGAGCAAATTTCGTACGCACCGTGCAATCCGACATTCTCCTAGACTGTAGATCACCTGTTATGTGTTCACTGTGTCCGATTCTATCAACAGCCGAATAAATGAAGGCTCGAGGGCGGAATTGTGACTCACGAACTTGCTTTGAAGTGAGCGTAGCCATGGCTAGATGGCACCCAGTTGCGGGCACTAGTTTCAGCACCGGACATCGAAATTCAGGCCGAACCATCATGTAAAGTTAATCTATTCGTAAAAGTTATCTTAACGCTATCATTGGGGTGGATACCGTGCTCTCAGTTTTAGTCCGATCCAAGTAAGCGCAGCTTTGGTAGAGATGGTCCACAAAAAGTACGTATCACATTGGACATGGTTAGTTGTGATGCACTGAGAGTAACAAATCAATTATTTAAGAACACGTTGGGTTAATTTGATCTGAAGTATGCTGTATTTCTGGTGTCAGAAGGATACATAGTGGTGAATGGATGAAACTACGATAAGATCCGTTGTCAAACGAAAAAATGATGGTATACAGATAATAAACCAGAGGATATGACTGAGACGCATGAGGGCGAGTAAAGGCTGGGTGAAAACGGGAGAACCAACAAACGAAGGGATTTTTGTCTGAAGACTATGCTATATCATACGCCATTTCAGAATTATGTTAAAATCACTCTGAATTCTGTCAAAAATAACCGCATTCGGGAAACAAAATACTAACCCACCCATAATCAAGACTAAGGTATAACTTCCAAAGATGATGACCTGCTGAAAGTTGGATCAACAAATCAACCGTTAGCAACCGCTTGATAGACAAAATTAGAATGAGACAACCAGTGAAATGTTTCAAAGATACACGAATCGCCGGTCGTGACGCGCTAGAAGACTTTCTTTGCTAATATGCTGCGAACTCTGGGACTTATTAGGTACACTGAAGTATGGTACATAATGGATTATTTCACAACTGACCGATTTTACGTCACGTGTGCAGCAGAGACCATGAATTTATGTGTACGTTGTTACAATTATAGCTTCTCATCGACCTGCATAGATCGAGTTGCAACTCAGTGACCTTGGTTGCCCAACGAGTATGTAATAGATCATGGAAGTTTTATAAACTTGTTTGAGAAAGTTTTACAACTTATTGTAATTTATGTTCATAAATGCAAGCTAGCCTGTTTATTCAGAAAAAGTAATTATTTTAGCAAATGTCCAATTCACTTATGCTCGCACTTACAGACAGTCACAAGGAAACGGCACCCTAACGTGGCATGATGACTTTTGTTTCTCCATGAGCCAACGAGCTATACAGATTTGCACTCGGAAGGTCCAGAAAAGTCTATTGATTCTCCAAGTTGAGGGGCGGTTTGACCTAGCAACTCGGTCGGAAAATTCAGTGGACGAATAACTGATCCAGGTAGATTGGATTTCATTCAACCACTCCCAGGGGTCTTACAGAGAGATTTTCTTTGGAATCAAATATTGGGTGAGAACTCTCATAGTTTTCCTGCTTAGCTGTTGGACGCCCCCTAGCAGCACCTATCCACAAATCTCAGTGAATCGAACAGACACAATGAATTCCATACTATATCGATCGTCAGACCGCATTATCCATTGCTTCGAGCAGAGTACATAATGGTAAGCATGTGCCTGCCCCGAGTTCCCTTACTGAGTAAACACCCGATTGCTGTGTGGGTTAGGTTTTCGAGGTTAGGCTTTCAAAAGATAAGGCCTGCTTGCAGTGAGGGCAACCGCGAAGTATCAGTAACCCGAATAACTCCAAAATCATTTCTGCAGGGAAACTTTATAATTTCCGTTCTTCCGATATAGGGACCGTGTAAATTATCAGGAGGAACTGGGGCTTCATGAATTTACCTGACGGCAGCATTAGTGAATTTACAAGAGAAAACTAGAACATATTATTTGAACTTGAGCCTTTAATTAAATTAGTTGTTTTAAGTGTCTGCACACTCATCCAAATAGGGCAACAAGCTGCTCAGCTATAACAGTGAAACTTTTAAAACAGATGTATAATTTGCCATTTCCGTGATCACTTCCATAGCCCAGATACAACTTCATTCTTCCGCTCCACGCTGCATGAGACCGGTGATCCGGTTTCGAGCGTTCCTGGTCAGGCTAGGGTTGGAATCACCATGAGTCTTATTAAACGGTGGTGCTTTTGGTTCAACTGGGCGGTTCCGTACTTGTCGATTGCAGGTGACTGAAGCGTCATTGTTTGTTTGTTGTATCTGTATATGCGCCCACTGACTGAAGCTCCCTTGAGGCGAAGGACAAAGTCCTCTGGGAGTTATCTGAATTACTGCGAAATGTGTATCAAACTCATGTTGTGATCGTTACTGGTGATTTCAGCGCCCAATTAGGCTACTTAGTGAAGACGAAAGAGTTCATCAGAGGTCAATTTTCTGTCGCAGCCGATCACACCAGCAACAGAGATGGTCTTATCCAGGTTTGTTCTGACCAGAGGCTGTTTTCGGAAGGTACGTTTCCTGAAGAGACATCATGCAGCTAGATTAACTGGACTGTCCTCGTCCTCCTTCAGCAACAGTGACGAATTTTCAACATCAGAACAAACAAAATTCATGGAATAAATCCGGCCAAGACAGCAGATTCCTAAGGATTGGTGGTTGTGCACATTTACAATAAAAGGCAATAAGTCATTCTGTCAAACTCAGAGCATAATTAGTTTGGCGAGTATCGCATCTAGACTCTCCACGAGCAGCATCGTCTGCCGATTATCTAGTACGGGCGAAACGTGCATGCGTGAGAATCAACGTGGTTACCGACCCGATCGAAGGTTTATTGATCAGATTTTCACTCTGCGGCAAATCTGAGAACACAGGTCGGTCCTTCACGAGAATTGGGATTAGCTAGGGTGTCTCCCATAACCTTTTCTCTTCAACGCTATCATCGAGATGATCATGGCGATAATTCGATCCTCATATAAGAGAATCGACATTGATATTTACTCAGACAAGAAATTTTCTGACTTGAAATATACGTACGATATTGCGCTACTATGTGAAGATCAAAGTAAGTTACAGGTTTCTCTTGATCATTTGAATGAGATTATAGGTATGTTTGAGATGGGTTTTGCACCTCCGAATTGTAAAAGGCTGTTTCTTGACTAGATCTGCCCACAGCTGAACCTTATCCTAGCCGGAAAGGAATTGGGTAGGCTGAATAAATTTAGCTACTCGGGTAGTTGTATCTTCCTTGAGGGTCTGTCCAGTATCGAGTGGAATGTCGTCGACCATACAGAAGGCTCGACTGGAATTCCATAATTTAAGGCATCTGTGGCATCCGCGTGACATGCGGTTGTCGATCAAGTTTGGTTGTACCCAGCAGCAGTGAGGTCATTTGTTTCTTAGAAGCATGGAATTTCAGAGCAGCGTTTCGGTGTGTGAACACACTTATCTTTTTAGTATTGATGGAATATGGTAGAAGAATTCTGTGAGAAATGCAGAGTTTAGGTGTAGGGTACTAAGTCCCAAGGTCCAAAAGCAGAGCACGTCAATTTGGCTGGAGCTATTTATTTGATAATGGTGATACTTTAGATTAGCTGGGAATTATTAGTCCTTGTTGATCATGAACTGGAGTTTTAACTTAGCAGGATCTTAATTGACCTTTTCCCAAGGCTACTGAGGAACACTGAGTTAGGCGCCAATGGGATTGTCTTGAAAGTGGAGTAGTGGGTTAGAAGGAGTGAAGCTTGTTGGTACCTCAGTGTAACTGGCAATGAACTGATTAGAAAACATTGCTCAGCTTATATTTACTTATTAAAGCATAATCAGAATTAAAAATTAAACGAGATCACAATTTGTACAATACTGAACGAATACACTAAGTCAAGCGCATGTTTATTGCAGAAAACCATAGGTAATTATGTTCTTGCCAAATTTTTACGACCGACTTCTATCTAACCCCGAGGAAAGTGATTGCCAGCATTTTGCGCTCTCTTTTCCCGAAAAACGGGGAGAATATTTAAGTGCTTCAAGTGTAGGCGGATATGGAATATGGACTAATAGCGCAATAAAAAAGGAAATTTAATCAGCCCACGCAGCAGCACAAATTTTGACCGGGGTAATTCGGCGACCGGTGATCCTGTAAATGGATGCCTGAATAGTGATGACCCGTAGAACATTGCTAGCAGGAAATCTGTTGAAGAACTTATCTCACTTCGGCTTGACACGGAAAAAAGAGACGCTTTTTTCGACGAATCGAAACTGGAGTCACCATAGATCAGAAGAATTTTTGGCCAGGGTGATGGAAACGCTGTCCAAATTCTAAAAAAATATAGCCAAAAAAATAAAACAGCAGTCTCCCAAAAAGAAGTTCAGCACAGAATTTTAACAACATTTGTAAACATCTTATCTTAATTAGGGTGGTTGACCTTGAACTGGAGATGCAAGAGGTCACAGCAAAATAATCGACACAGAAAAACTGCTGAAAGACAGCGGCTGGCCACTTCAAATAACAATGCTAATAGATGCTATACTTCTAACAATGCACCTATCTAATTGTCGTGAACAAATCATCCTGTTCTTCATAGCGGACGTGCTGTGGGTCATGAGTGAGAAATGCAGGCGACGTGTAAAACATGTTATCAACTGAACTTCTAACATTCCTACTCGTTGTTTAGCACCGAACCTTACGGGTTATTTATGAAGAGTTTCCTGACGAAAATATAGGCAGGTATTTAGTTATTCATGCCGAAAGCGTTCATGTAACGCATGTTGCATGACTTTCGACAAGACTTTTACTGCTATTTGTTTGAGTATGGATAGATTAAAATGAACTATTTGGAAGACATCGACTCATATTTGGAGCGCCTGTGAGACCTCAGAGTCTCGTGACAAGGCGTTCCATGCAAATCGATAGGCGACCTACCCTGCAGTTGTCAACCGTGATCAGGTTTGTGTGACAGCAAACCGGAAGCTAAATTTGAAGCAGCTTATCCACCCTGATGATACTACTCATTGATTTGATTAATTTCCTGCACGAATTCCTCCGTGGATAAATATAGCACACCTTTGATGTTTGCATTTACCGCAATGCAAGTAGGCATCTTGATGTGTCGTATTTTGTCTGGACAGCAATCATTTCATAAATAATATAAAACATTTACTCACGGCAACGCATACAAAGAAGCAATAACTTAACGGCACAATAGAACGTTGGTAAAATATAAACAATAAAGGCGTGCAATAGCTAAGAATTCATAAACGTCGGTGCAATAAAAACTCACCACTCCTGACAAATCGGGATCGTTTGTTCAATAGCTATTATGTAAACCATTGCCATAAGTACCATTCTCCATTAAAAATCAATGAAAAGTTTACGAAATACATAAACGGCTGTCGGAATCTTACCGTGTACCACACGAGGTTTTAGTTGGTACGTGGAACAACGAACATCGTTCGTCTGGCCCGTTTTGTCGAGAACTGAAACCAATGTAGTTGCTTTGTACGACCTACCGGTAAAGAAACGTGAGAGACCATCAAGAAAATTAGAGAGTCGAAGATATCCGCTGAAATTCGGGAAAGCTTACAACTCCTCAGCTTATTTTTAATTCCATCGCAAAACTGCTCTCCCTCTCCCCATATATATATATATATATATATATATATATATATATATTGCAGATGCCCAAGTAACTAGAGCGAAACAATAAAAAATCAGTGTCGAAAGTTCGGCCAACGTGGTTACTGTTATCTAATGCCTGAATCCACCCTAGGGAACTCTGCCCGGAGTAATAAAGACATTGTCGTGCTGATGAACATTGACATCGACATTTTGACACACTTCAAACAGTACTAGTGTAAATGCGATGCCAACTTCTATTTTATAGTACTCGCTTCTTTGATGCTCTGGAATGTACACTAGATATGAACAGCATTTACTGAAAATAAAAAACTGTTCATTTGGAATTGTTGGCCATAAAACAATTGTCATTGAACCTCAGGAAGTTATAACGGTTTTTGACATCCCATCTCTAAATGTTTGATGCAGTGCAGGAACTGTGTTTTGGTTGAAATGAGGCGACTATCTATCGGTTACAATACTCATTTGGCTGAATTCTACATGTTTGCAGTTCAATTGTTTCTAGTAATGTAATGATTATTGATTAGGGAATGTGTGCTCTGGATATCTTCCGTTCTGAGTTAACCAAACCATAGATCATCTTCGGGATCCTGGAAAATAAATAGCGGTCCCATATGGATATCGTGGATGCTGGCAAAAATAACTTCTGGCCGTAATAGCAATTACTCGTCAGTTGGGATGTATTTGCTTTCGTAAATCAACAATTTTGTCCGAATATGTCACCAGCTTTACATAAATTTAAAGCTATTCCAGAGCTGCTGTTCATCTCGTCTAATTTGTTGCATTTCTGCCTAATTCAGTGCGAAGGTGTTAGTCCCCTCGCAACTGCTCATCCCGACCACTTAGCAGATTCAACTCCACTCCCGTAGACCGGTGATAATGAATTGTAGGTTTAGGTGGCAGTGCTGAGCTGAGAAATAGCAGCATGAAGTACTGTCGACTGGACTGACGCACGAACCGGACTGGTCCCAAATACGGACTACGCACCTGAAGGCAGTAAGAACAACACAGCAAATGGAAATAACGTTTGGGAAGATTTACAACGTGTTAGTAAATATATTAAACAGAACAATCATTGGTGGAATGCCCTGAAGCCAATGTCTGGCGCATAATGTTCGTCCTTCTCGTTCATAAGTCATCACGATTCAAATTGACTGAGTCGCCACTATACACGATATCGAAGCTGCACCGCATTGTCACGTGATACGCACATGGACTGGTCGCAGTTGATTTCACTTATATTGGTCACACAAAACCTGCATGATCGAGAAGCCTTCGATGTTCAGTTGATTTATAAAAAAACAAACGAATCATTCGCACAACTAAGCTGTAACTTCTAGTATGGTTAATTCGAGTGACTTCGTGTAAATCTCAACAGGACTTCGGTCGAGAAATAATTCTTGAATAAATCAAGGCCAAATACTGCGACAAACACCATGAGTCACAACAGAACAGATTATTGCAATTAGGTAGATGTTGGTAATGTCAATATAGTAAATTAAAACTAGGATGACCAGATAGGAAATTGCAGTTTTCTTCTTTCCAAGTTGCTTAACTTTTTCCCCAGTGAAATTCTACACATCCATTCATCGTGCTCCATCCAATTCGTATCCGTTTTGTTTTATTTACAGAAATTATGACCCAAATGACTCAAATTACTTCAGCTTTCACAACCACTTACCCTGCACCAACGAGCTCTGCTTTAGGTTTCTATCCCACAGCACCATCTACTCACAACGGGAAAGAGAACAAAGAATAAATGAAAACTGATTGCTAAACAATAAGCCGAACAACTAAAAAGAGGTGAAAATATTTGGAATACAAGAATGCCATTGCTAGCGGCACTGAGCCACATCACCTATTTTTACAAACCATCGGTTGCGCTATTCTCATGAACCTAATCCCGGTAGTCCAGCTGGACCTACACGAGCTAATGCACTGGCCAGAGCCTTCATAATTCAACTTCATGTGAATCTCGACTCTTTACTTTGACTGACCTCATGGATAGACGTGTTACTAATTGCATCCCAAAGCGCGTGGACATGTGATAGGCAAACCTTGGTGGTGTGAAATGCGATGACGTCTGTCAACAACTATGTGCAGCCGTCCGTTCTCATGTCCTAGTTCAGGCTTTGCATAGTGACGCTAGGACTTGCTGCATACCAGTAAGAAAACGAAAATGTGTCAGATTCGGAATTGGAACAGTAAATTTGTTTTCCTCGTAACGGGACACTTGGTGAGTAGTGTTGCAGCCTGCGGGGAACGGGGTATATTTCTCGTGGGCACGAATATTTCCTTTTATTGTTTCCTACACCCTCAGGATGACTTTCAACCGATCAACTGATTCCGAATAAACACACAATGGCGTGATGACTCCGAGTATTAGTGTATTAGTGTAGACCTTTCATCTCGATCGCGTTATCGGTTTCAATACCGACCAAAACTTGTGTATTTTATCTTCATCTCTATATCATTACATAGACTTATCAAAATCGGTATTTTTATCCTAAAGTGCAATCATCAGCATGACATCCTAACTTTTGGCCCGTCCGCATATTTGAGTGATTGGTTCAGACTCCTTTATTCGAAAACCGCAAGGGTAACATGCTCCCTTGTTCGTTTTAATCCATAGTTGGCAAACCGAAAAACCACTCAGGAAGACCGGATTTAATAGAACTTTGGAGTCAAGAAATGTAACCCATTTATTCCAAATCATGTCAAAATAATTACCCGGCCTTTCTGGTTTTAAGCCTCGTCGCGTTACATTCTCACAACCCTCCACATACCAAGCGCAAACTAAATGTCACATCCTAAGTGCTCAAATAAGAAAAGTTGCTTGTCGCCAAGTGTTAATTATTTTACAGAGAATACAGTGAAAAGCCTAAAGTTTCCAGCACCCGTTGATGTACATTTCTGATGTTTCACTGCAACGATAGCTCGAGATCGGAGAACAAGAAAATTGTTAAATCGAATTCAACTTTCAAGTCAATTGACAGGTTCTGTTGTCAAATGCAAACAGCCGCAATTTCGCCTTCATTTGCAATATGTCATACATCATCCATCCTGCGTTGAGAACATATCCGTCGTGGGGTGGGTGACGGGTGCTTTAAGGCTGCGTGATAACCATCCCGCTTAAGGGCCACTCTAAATACTTTCAAATTCATGTGTATCTTAGACAGCTGGTCCCGAAGAAATCTTATTCATTATTTTTCTATGACGCAATTCCTTTCGCTAAATTTCAATTAGGAAGGCTAATGTTTGACACTGTCCAACGGGTTGATTGATAAGCAGCCAAGCTATATTGTTAGAGCTTGACTCCAAACCAACAATGAATGTATATGAAGCACATAGCATCACCCATACCCGCATTTGGCCGAATTGTGTCCTGAGTGCACAGTATACCTATCTTCATCCGAAATTTGTCAACTGAATAATCAGTCACTGGTTCTCAATTGGTAGCGAGACCTTCGGATCGTCTCAGGGCCCTCTGGGTTAGAACACTAAGTCAAAGTCTCGAGATAGTTTCCTTTAGCTCGCCCAATGGCATTGGTCTGTGAAACCGATTTCTATCACGTTCATTGATAAACCACGAATCTCGATGAGGAATCCACAGTGTGCAAATGAAGAACGGAAAAACTACCATGTGTTTTGAGTAGTGCGGTTTTATTTTCTTTCTTCTTTGTTACTGGTTGTTCACCATCTAATCCATAGTTTTCGCAGCAATATATATATATATATATAACAGTCAATAGTATGCACACGAGCCCTAGGAGTTCAGGGGAATCTCATAGGACCACAGGTCAATCGTGACCTCCATTGGGAAACCAGATGACCCTAATGATGCAAAACAGCGAAAAACTACAGACCGTAATACCAAATGGGTAAGACAAAATGATAACTAGTCGTACATTGTCCGATCAGACAATATATGCCCTCTTTCAGCAGCTTGTCTCTTCGATACTCATTCACCGAATTCCTGCCACTTCTTCCAGACCCACTGTGAGCTGGTATCAAATTACACTATAACAACTATCCGAATTTCCCGTATTCTGTTACTGGTTCCGATAAACACCACCTGTTAGGGAATGTCTCAGTAGTGCTTGAGGCCGGCAAATAAACTACTGTTTTGGAGCACCCGTTCAGCACACATCCGACTAACTGCACGTGAAACACAATCACCCATGTGTTTCAAACTCCAAGTCATCCCACCTCCCTTTTCGGATCCACAATTTCTTTGATATCTCATTTCTCTTCGCTTCCGATCAACGAAGATGAAAATTCATTTTGTCGAACAGAGAAGAGATGAAAAGCAGAAGAATTCAAACCTGCGACATTCGCGACCGTTTTTGATAACTTGATCGTGAAATAGCTAGATTTTATGGGGAAAAAACATGCAAATTACATTACAATAATGTTTGTTCCACCAAGAAATTGGCACTATTTAATCAAAACGAAGCAATAACCAAAACATTTCCTGAACTGCCGTAAGCGTAATGCCAAAACAGAACGAAATTTCTATCGCTGGCCATTACATTCAAATGATCCAATTCGAGTGGGACAAAAAATCTTGTCAGCAAATAACCCTGTAAACAGATGAGAAATCATCGACTACCTGATCCGACTAGTTTATTGTCTACCCATTTGATAGGCCTAGATTCACAGCAGGCGGAACCGCAAACAAGAGTGAGCAATAAAAAAGTACTACCTTAAAAAGTTAATGGATCTAAGTCTGGGTAGATCGCGTGTGGTGCAATAACCCAAAGACTTTAGTCGGCTGCATGGTGATACACACTGCGCTTAACTGGAGGGTTGATAACAAAATTTAGCAGGTCTATCACGGTACCACAGTACCACGGTACCGTGGTCAATAGTGGTCAAAGTGTACAGTTGGTTGGAAACAGTTTCAGACAATTGGAACAAAAAAATAAAATAGTCACAAAAAAAGGTAACTCAAAAATAAATAAATCGGAGAGGAAAATGCAATGATAGTCCGAACAAAAACTAATCGGAAAGTCAGTTTGTCCAGTTTGTCATTGATCAAGATCAGGCAAGCCCGATAATAGCTATGGTTCCACTAGAACATCCAGCCCCGATGTAACGACCGTCCAAAACTGCATCCATCGATTGTACCACGGAGTCCATTGGAACACGAGCGATTGGCTAAAATGTAGAGGATATTAAAAGAACAGATTATTATAAAAAAAGAATAAGGTTCGATAATATTCCAAATAAATATTAACTAGAGGGAGAGAGAGTGTGCGTGTGCAAATGTTTCCAACAGACCTATGGGTCATCTGGCGATTTACATCGTCTAACTTTCAGCCGAAGGCGCTGGCCATTTATTGGATAGTCTTAACAGGTTGTGATACGCGAGACAGCGTTTGAGACAATTCGAGCGCCATTTCTCCCATGTTTTGAGTTCAGAAAACATGGATTTCACCAAGTTGATGGGAAGAAGTCTGAATTCGAATTTCAAAAGCAAGAGAACCACGTGTTGTGCGTCTACCAAAAACGTATGTGTTTGCGCCAAACGGACCTGCAAGGGCAACACACGGGCACGGGCTAAGATCGGCAAGTTAACCCCGACGACTGACAACCGGTAGTCACACGGAAAGTTGGAATTTATGCACACACGACTTGGTCTGTATAATGGCTACTTTGATCTAAAAATGGGCAAACAAACCTATTATTCGCATACTCCACAGTCATCCTTAAGGTCATTCATATCTGGCTAGAACGATGCCGCTTGCTAAGTCTTCTTCTCACTCCACTTGGACAAGTTTCCATCGATCCCATTGACTGAAGCAAAAAGAATTATTAACCTTCGAGCCACCCATTTTTTATTGATCTACAACAGAATTTTTGAGGACTAGCGCGACCACGGCAGACTCAGTGATCCTACCGATTTCAGAACCGGTCGTGCTCATTGATTGCCTCCATTTGGATTCCGACAAACGCCGATAGGCTAAAGAAATTCTAATAGGAAATGATTTGCTGATTTGGGTGCGATCGATTTAAGTAAATATCACCTACTAACTGGTGAATCACATTCCTTTATTTTGAAACAAAAACAAGTAGCTGATTGATCTATTGGTTCATCCGAAATCCCGTCGATCGTAGTTCTGCAGAGTCTCGTGTTTCTCACAACCAGAGACGATATCGCCGGTACGTTAGCTGATGCTTTGAAGAATCACGTGTTGTAGACTGATCTCGGGCCGTAATTAGCTGGGCGTACACTATTTAAACAATTCTCTGTGAAGTGCTTTCACCTGATTTACGAATTGGAAAATAACCGCAATGTAGCTGTTCTCTTTATAATAATCTCATTTGATGTGAATGCGCGCACTCGAGTAAGTTAACAGAATCCAAATCGATTAGATGGCCTGATTACCGTTCAATATAGAGTAGGATTTTTCTTTGTAGATTTCTTCAAAGTTTTTCAACCTCAAAAATCTACTACTGCCGGATTACCTAGTTGCTTCGATCAGCATACAGAGAAACAAAAGAAACCATGAGAAGCAAGCAAAAAGAAAAAGAAGGTTGGCTGTGGAAATGACAAAGACAACTGATCCACTGGTCTCAGGATCGATCATACGCCAAACAATTTGCGTCGCCAAACTTCTTGTGGGCAGAGCTCTTGGATCGTTATGTGAAAACGTAGAAAATTTTATTCCATCGGTTAACGGTAAGTGTTGCCAATAGCACTGGTAATATCATTACACCATTCATAATAAAACATTTCTTTTTGCTATTATGTCGAGCTACAGAAGGTCGTATTGTCAAATGTTTCTCTGATTTCTAACACACTCAAGATCAAACTTCTTTTTTTTTTCAACGGAACCATAGATGCCACAAATAAAGCCTAAAAAAGAATCGGTATTTTTCTTCAAATATGAATGTGATAGATTTACAGTTCAATCTTCACCAAAATGAGGGGTTCTTGAAATCCTTATTTTTAACTCTCAACTTATCTGTGACAAAGATGACAAATACGCTTAAGATTACTAATGAAGACTGTCCCTAGTCATCATCTTCATGCGTGTTCTATTGTACCACGTGAACACGTGATATGGTAATCGGCTTAGTTTATTGTACAAACATACCCTCGAGCAAAAACATTGTGTACTTTGTCCGCTGCACACTCCTCGACGATTGGCCGGGTTTTTATTTAATACAGGATTTGCTTATTTTTAAGAAGAGTGAAACTTTTCCCAGTCCACAACAGTGTCCCCCAAACCAGAAACGGTCACACGTTTTCTAAACCCCGTCTCAAAGATTCTGTGGTGTTTTAGGGAGACCTGCAATCCTTTCCACCTTCTACTATATTTTCTACTTACATTGACCTATTCTGTGTGAGATATTTAGATTGTTCTTTGTCAGGTCATTTCCGATTGTTCAAATGCAAGAAAAATTAGACAAAATCTAAGCGAAACAGGATAATTGTGTTCCCGTATTGGATTGAAATAAGAATTTCTTGGTGTGAGTTGAATGCCTTTTTTGGTTCTCCTTGCTCTCGTTCCAAAACAAATCCTGTTATGTTTTTACTCTAAATCTCTATTCAGCGTTAGTTCATTAGACAAAGGAGTAGTATTCCTGGATTCAGTATCCTATCAGTAAACTTCGATGTCCTTATTTCGACTAAAGCAGATTGCCCTTTTGAAATAGGCCTACAAATGAATTCTGTCTGCATTTTTACATAGTCTAACTGCATTCTTTCCCCACTTTTTGAAGCACGACTTTAAAGCAACTGCACCGCGGTTTGGCAATTATTGGTCGTCTTTAGTCTCCTATTAGTGTTCTTCAGACTGACCTCTTTAGTCTACACGAGGCCAGTTTCTAATCCTCACGGCACATGAGATCACATGATGTTAACCATCCTTCACGAGGCTACTGATCACCCAGTCGCTTCCTCTTAACTTACTCCACCAATGAAGGCAATAACAAACCGAAATGTGAAACACTGAGTACCTTTATCCTATTGAATAGTAGAGAATAAAGTCAAATACTTACGTAAAACAATCTGTGAATTATATAATACTCAGGTATAAGCTGCAATCCACGGGCACAAAGGTTAACACAGTACAACAAACAACTAGGGTCATCCCAAAACACATGTAAAGTTTATGTTAATAGCTTTTGTGTACAAAGAACTGCGTTACACAATCCCATTAGCATTGCTTCACTGAAGGTCAGTACTGTGTAATAAGGGTTTAAAACACGAAATGGGATCAACTGTGTTTCGTGGTTATCAAATGTTTCGCGATTGATGACCCGGGGGCCAAGATCAGGATGATTATTCACCGTAATTTGTGACAGTGATTCTGTCAACCATTTGGGAATATGTTCTACCATCCGACATTTGACAACTTGAATACTTTCTGGACATGATTTACTTCGATGCTGCCATATACATGCCGCACCTAATTTCCATCCGAATGTTCTGCCAATTTATTCCATGTTGTAGTTGAAAATTCAATACGTTATTTCCAAAAGTCTTTCAAATAAGCAATAATGCAAATACAAAATAAACAATCACTGATCCGTAGGTTAAACACGTTTATAGCGCACAATGTTCCAAAATTTTTGCTACACTGACCACTTCCTATTGGCTTAGGTGCTGTGTTTTCGTTAGTCAATCTCCAGCACATAGGGGGCTAAACATTTACAGCTTAAATCGGAACATATCAGCGCAAATTCTGTGACTGTAAGAATTTACTCAACCCTTCCAGCTAGTGATACTGGCAGAACAAACAGATGAGTAGAAATTTATCTTACCAACAATGTGTCACGCCCAACAACTCGGACCTCCTGGAAGCCGGACCCGGCGGCAACAACAGCACGGCTCGGTAACAATCGAGCCGCGTAGGGATATTCTCCAGATTCCTGCGCTTTGTTCTTCACCCATACTGGTCCGGAAATCGGAATGATTTCAGCTGGTCCATCTGCATCATTACACGTGCATCGCCGAACTTCCGATGAGTAAATCGGCGAAGGCAAGTCCAGATCAGTTGACGGAACACCCAGACCACCAATATCCGAGGACCGACAAGCAGCATCTTTTCTCGCTTTGCCAGTAGAAGAGGTCAGCATGCGCAACTCCCAAATCTATTTGTTTTTTTTTCAGGGTAAGAATAACATGAATAAATAAGTTGTCTTTGGAAGTGTTGACAAGCTTTGTTCAAGGCGGTTAGGCATGATGGATGATTATCTTCAGTGTGACAAACAAAATATTCTATAGTTATCGGTAAAAAATCTTCTGGATGGGGAAATTGGCATAGCAACCACTTTAGGCGCAATACTCCTACTCTGGCTAGGGAAGAGAAAACATGCGAACCGGGAGGAAGTAACTTCGTCTTGGTTGTTGGATTCACAATTGTAGTGATAACGAAATGCGCGATACGAGTGTTATTACAAGCGCAAAACCGAGGGAACAAAAAGAGATGTTTACAGAAACCACAGGTACGACCAACATTACATATTCGGAATGTCATGATTTACTTTACGTACGACACCACAGGTACGCTAACGGTTACGTTCTAGCGCATCCCAGTCAATTTTCCAAATTTACTGAGTCGCGTGGTTCGTAACACACACTTCAAGTCTTCATATCTGACCTACAAAGCTGCGTGAACGTTCCGATTAGACGAATTTAAAATACGTTCCATCTCATCTCATCGTATAAACATTAGGATGGTTATTCTTGACATACTCGCCGTCCATTCAAGCAGCAATTTTACAATTTGCTGATTTCCCTTCCCGTGAGCCCGAGTACAACACTGAGTGACTAACCAAGTTCTGGCCTCAAGAGTTGCTATTCGGAAAAATTTCAAATATACAGTACTAAAACTTTTCATCCTCATCGAACCGCGTGATTCCGTTAATCCTTTTACAACTGCCCTGACAGTGATCCCAGGCTTCGGAACACGCTGGCCTCAGAGTCAGTCTGGCAGCATGGACAAATACTGAAGTATGGAACACACAAAAGGATTGGCCATCTAGTTCCTCCAATCTGTTCATGCATACATGCATTTTTCTAAAGCTTCTTCTAAATGCCCGTGGAAGGTATTCAAATTTCTATCGAGTAGTAAACGATCGGTCCGTTTAAGCATGGCCCGCATCACTTGCCACTCTTTAAATGGTAGGCATTCATCTACGGAATATGATGCATTTTATGAAATCATAACAACAGAAAGTATAGAGGCAGTGCTTTAAAAATGTATTTATCATTTTACCCCTCGAAAATACACCTAAGATCATTAGACTGGGATGATGAGGGGTACTGTCCACATTGACTTATTTGTGGCTTCAGTTCAACTAATTAACAGTTCTTGATACTTGAGGAGATCTATAGCGCATCCGTTGACCATTCGTATTGACAAAGAGGGACATTTATTCCAAATAACAAAGTACATCCCCATCAGGTAAGAACTGTCAAACCCCATAAGACAGTCAGAGGGATAAGATTGCTTTCGGGAATTCATAGGTATTTAAATGTACGTCTAGTATAGAAGACATGGGATTGTTTGGAATAAACAATTAAACTTACGGGGAACCTATCAGCTAATTGGAAGTTATAGATTGCTGTAGCAAAGAACTGACCGCCCGCAAATGACACAAAAATGAGCTACACACCATAAAGTATGAATCGCTTTTCCTTGGAATACGATACTCATGGCCATCATATGCATGTTCGCAGTTAACACAAAAGCAACGAGGAAATTTTGGAAGTTAACAATAAATTAATTTCTTGTGTAAATTATGAAGAAGCATTCTGTAAAGAAACACGTCTCAAAGGATAGAATCTAAAGGCTTTTCGTACATGTCACTCAACGTATGTATTTTTCTTGTGATACTTGCATAAAGTGGAGCTGCCTTTCTATGGGTGTAGTGTCTAGGCAGGTTGTCGGACGCGTAATAAATTTAAGGGTAAACAATCAATTGCTACGTAATCCAATGGGAATTCACAAAAAAGGAGAATAAGGCAACAGGTATACGGCCAATTCTTAGTCCAAAAATTTCACCAGCCTCATTGTGGCTGATTGACTTAACCGAAACCGCGTTTTTGCCTATCAATCTCGAGGATAAGATTATGCTCCTCGTCTTGCATATCACAATAGACAGTTCGAAGAAAATCACCCGTTTTGCAGTAAACTCGGGTAGAAACGGCCATAATCACGAAGTCAAATTACGCAGTTGGTTGATTAGAAAAGATAGGTTTTTATGACCAGTATTCCAGCGAGAAGCACCGCACTAGTACTCGCCAATAGACTCGATCTGATGGAAGAGAGTAAGTGCAGTCATCATTCTCTACTAAGTCTACCATAGGTAGATATTAACAAATTTTAAGAGTCCATCATCAAAATCGGGCTTGAAACTAGCATTAAAATTCATACGACTTGAAGATGTCTTACTTTCTGGACTCAAACCTTATAATATTGGTGAACATATGTTTTCGACGCTTCACTCATGCTCAAGCCGTTGCAGTCATTAATCCGACAAAATGGAAGTTTGAAGAAACAGACCGCTTCAGAAGTCTCTAACGTTCGAGAACTTGTCGCTTTCGACTCGTGTCGCAATACCATATGCACAACACGAAATGCGTTATCCAATCCTACCGTATGCCCTCCTTCGAATGAGTGAGCGAGCCGGAAAAGAGACCCGTTTTCCCAGCGTTGAAACCAGCGTGTTTGGTATTCTTTCATGCATCTAGATAAATGCCACGCCGTTCAACCCACGTAGGTGGCACCAAAGGTAAACTTGAATTAATGGAAGACCACTGAGAAGGTCAACAATGGCAATTTATTCATGTCGCCATACGTGAGTACAGGTTAATTTAGACTTGGGCATCTGCTTATAGCCACGTCGAATATGGCTTTGACTGCAGCTCATAATACACTACGGACCGTCTAAAGTACGACGTCGCCTTTGAATGGAAGACTAATGAACAGAGCTTCCTTAGCTACCCTTGGTACCCTCTATGCGGTCTGTGTGCAATTCATGTTGGCATTATTAAATCTGTCTGGGCATCCGACTAATAGAACGGTGTGGATTGTTTGCAGTTCTGTGTCCAATGTGTCGGGCTCTTAAGATTAAACACTAAGAGGTTTCTCTTTTGGCTTATAGGTATAAAACTGTGAAAGCTTGTGCACTGTCCATTCCACATCGCTTGCCTAAAATCTTTTCTTTGGTCTGACCCGTCTGAACGCCTCGTTAGAGAGGTGTCTAGAAATTTGTATCGTCCCATGTGCTTTGTTGAACTTTCTCACAAACTGACCGATATCTTCTTTGTTTGGAAATGCAGAAAATATCATCGATATATTGACAGTCACATTCTTGACTTTAGCCAAGTGGGAGCCCATTGCAACTCCGTCTTCTTGTCAATAATAGACACTGTTGAAAAGAAGCTGTACATTAAATGCGTATTTTAGTAACAAATTCTTGTGACTCTGTCGGAATTCCTATCGAGATGTGTTCTGCCTTGATAGACGGACATAAAAAACCCACCGTTTCTCCGTTTGTAAACAAAGAGGCGACGTCTAGTGAGAACATAGCCTTCTTGTCGAGGACTATTTCTTTAGTGGCGACCACAAACTGAAAGCTATCACCGAGTGTTTGCTCAACAATTTGTTCTGGTATTGGTTCAAGTATTTCCACAAGCCGTCGAGTTTGGGCATGGTAAACTGAGTTGGTTATGGAAAGAATGGGACACAAAGACACTCAAGTCTTGCGGATTCCGTGCAACCCACAAAGCCTTGATATAGTCGACCCTACGGGTTTCAGCTTTTCAAAAAGACCAGGAGAAACATGCCCGCTGCATTTAAGGGTCTTCAGCAAGGTAGTAATCGTTTTTTCCACGCGACCCATTTCGTCTTTTCCGAATGTAGGTTCATGATTAAATTAGTGCGGTTCTCGGTGGTACATGCGGAATGGAACGATTTTTTAAGAGTAACCTTCTTCGAGAGACTGTGAATGGAATGAGTTCACCTACGACTTTGACATACTGTAGACTAACCTCAATACTGGAATGAGCACGCCATGAAGCTGTCAGTAAATAGTTGTCTTCAATGTCCAGTCCGTCGGGGCTGGCCACATGCGGTCCAAAGATCTGCCATACGGGTCCTTTTGACAGACGAACGTCCCATATCTGAAAGTAGTCGAATGAAACGATTGTACATTAAGCGGCGAATAGAAAATACATCACTGAAAAGTAATGTTTAAACCGTAGGTGCCCCTAGTTAGAACTGAAACCTATATTGTCAAGAAGAAATACCCGGAATATACTAACTGAACCAATCAACCCTCCACCGCGAAATAAATCATACGCGAACAGTAAAACGAGTTTCATTCCCAGTAGGGAAAAACTGAGTGAAACCTAGAGATAAAAAATTTTGATCAGCTAGGTTTCGATCTTTGCAACTACTAGGTTATTAGTTCAGTGAATCGAATCTCGGAACGGAACTTGATTCAAAGCAGAGTCTCGAATAGGTTCCAAATGTAAGAGGCAGTATCATCAAAGAGATTTCATTCCATGTATTAGTAACACTCACGCTTTCCTTCAAATTGTTCTACTCCAATGGAGTTACAACGCTACTGTGGAAGTCCTTTGACAACACTTATTTGTATCAAATCAATTTCCCGTCCAGATTACGTAAGTATTTGGCATTTACTAAACTAAACCTCATAATTTGACTCCCTGTGAAAGAAAAAAATGGAAAACAAGGCCGGGGAAATCATCAGTTTAATTCACGAAGATAGCAGCGGTTATCCGTAACGTTAATAATCTTGTGGAAAAAATTCTACGGGCACATACAGACATACAAGTGCCATGAATATACGAACACAAGCTTTCGTAGACCATGAATAATCTTGGTTCTTCATCTTAGCTAACGAGGGCAATTCGCTCCTGGCTCTCGCTAGCTCCTGATATGCAAAACATCGACGGATTATAACCCTTGAATTCATCCTACTTATTACTGATTTTGGTTATGACCGGTGCGTGAGTGATGCGCGAAATATCTCGCGTGTTCACAAATGGCTGATCTGATTGTGAGGCTGTAGGATTCTGATAGCCAATGGTGCATGCACTAGAGAGAAGCCGACGACGTGGATAGGTTTTGCTACTGGGAAAATTGAGATTACACCAGGAGACTGCATTTCGGATGAAATATAAAAGATGTGCACGTAGAAAATCCATTTGGGTACTGTAGATTTGATCCGTGACGTTGGTGCAACAGTTGACTGTCAATCAAAGATCGATCGACCTTCCTATAAAGTTCAGAAACACGGCGACCAAACATTGTAAAATTGGGCGGAGAACACCGGTAACTGAGAACCGATGTCTTTACAATATTATCTGTATATACCTTTGAAGAATTTGTCAGCAATACATACCGCAGATGTCGGTCCTTCAAACAAGCATTGAATGTAAGAATTTGATTGAAACAGGTTTTACGCAGGTCTTCGGAAATACGCAAAGAGTTGTGGTGCATGCAATCTGGCACGTGTGTAGGTTGGGGATAGCACGTCGGTGGTTAGTCAGCCATGAGTGGAGTGGGACCACGTTTACCTCAAATAAACAGCGACAACGTCGAGGAGGTGACAAGCGTTCTTCCCGTAAAATACCAAAAAAATCTATTCGTCGTACTGTGACACGCCGAGTGTGACATGCCATCCAAAATAGCCATAGCACTATGCCTCCCATTGAGACATTAGATGTTGAAAGTGACGTATAAGCCGAATTTCCTGGTCATCAACCCTGCCGGAATCTGCGAGGTGTGATGAGCTCTTTATATCATTGGGCAAAAATGGTCAATAAACTGGATACCCGCTATCGACTTCCAACGGTTTGCAGGCAATGTATTTCGCCCTGCTGAGTTGTGAACCGAGCTTTTTGATCAGGGGCTTGCCAGGAAGCTACCTCAAAAGCAGGCCCGGCTTCTAACTGGGCACCTGGATATTTTTTCGATCACAGAGAAACCATGGGGTCCATGAATGTTACATGATACGGGGAGAACCTAGAAGGTCTGCGATGTACGCTGAAATTTTGGCATAATTCTACTTTTCTCTTTCCATCGCAATGTTTCCCTTTTTCCGTCATGGTTTCCATGGGACACATTTGTACACGCACTACGCACCCCACAGATAGACATTCCCAGTGTACGCTAATCTCCCAACCCGGTGGAAGTTAGAAGTTGGGTCCAGGTGACCATTCCATGCAAGAAAGAATGTATGAAAACTGTTACCAGCCGACTGTTAAAAGTGGGACGAGATAGGCTCTCAAACTAGTGCCAACCAGATAATTCCACAGTGCCACAGTCACTGACGTATTGGAATCCAAAATTCTTCACAAATTTGTGCTATTGTTTTCAACTTATCACTTTGCTTGTTTATTTCTAATCAATCGTTATCTCACGTCTTAGTAGAGTGATGGTGTGTGGTGGCAACCAAAGTCAGAAAATACCGAAATATGTATATTATATATATATATATATATATATATATATATATATATATGCGGCGTACTATTTGTATTGATAGTATAGCCATGCTTCGATGTCGTTATTCCTTTATGGAGTATATTTTATGCAAATTTGCGACACTAGTTTTAACATAACAGCGAGACTGCAGTTCGACTCATAAGATTACTCACACCATTTTAGAGCTGATGCGCGCTTAACGTGATATGCTCATTGGTTTTTTCGAGGGAATTCAATTTCTGGTCAACGTGGATTGCATGTCGTATGCATTGGAATGACGGAATTGTTGCCGACCCCACTGACATTTTATATGGTCATATGCAGTTTCAAGCTTTAGGGTCACGGCTGTCAGTATGCTTTGGTTACACTCTTTTCTATACCCTATACGCGCAATAAAAGCTGAACACCGAGGGCAAAAATTCGAATTAGGAACAATAAACAATCAGAATCATTTGCCAACAGTTACGTATTTCACGGTGATCATCACCATACTCCGAATGTGTTTGTTAGCATATGAAGAGATCATGCAAACCAACGAGAAGACGATATTAGATAACGGAAATCCTCATCACAGTGATAGGCACCAACCTTCACTAAATTGTCCCATCCAGCACTGATTAGCACTGCAGGTCGTTGAGGATGGTAACGTAATGCCATAATTCGTTTGGAATGTCCTTCAGTTATATTAAGCCCCGGTGACGTGGGAATATATTCCATTATTCTTGGTACGGGCTGTTTGTGGCCCGTGTAACTGATTGGTTCGGGTGTATATGGTGAGTCTTGAAGATCTTTGGTTCCGTAACAGCGTGTTAAAACGTAACGTCGCACAGTTTCGTCCACAATTTGATTTGGTCTTCCTCCGGGAAAGTGCGGCCGTGAGTATCCATTGGACGAATCACGTTTAACACCTTGGACGCTGCCAAGATCCGATGCCGTGCTAGAATTATCGATTCGATAAGTTGCTGTGATTACAATCAAAGAAGACAATAACAATTACTTTTTGTTTATACTACACAAATGCACAGTATGAGATTGATAATATTCCATTGTAACACACAGGGCCAAAAAATACCTCCCCTTCAAGTGCTTCATTTCTGTGCCAATTTCGATTGCACCCATCCATATTGCAAGAGTCGTAACCAGAAGAACACAGGGAATAATGCATTTTGAGAAAGTCAAATGACACACAAACCAATACCTGATATTTCTCCAGCTGACAGCTACAACAACCTCGATTGTTCGTGACATGCTGCTTCTCGGTTCGCAAACAAATATTACCGATATTTCTTTCGAGGCTTTAGTGGAAAACGTTCACAAACTAAGAATTTGGAAGGTTTCGCGCCGTTACCGCTCTTTCAAAACAGCCCTATCTTTTTTAGGTGCGTTCGAATCCAGGGAGGAGGATAAGTTATTTGCTGCTCTCGACCTAGTGGTTGTATGTTTTTACTCCGGATGATCAGGTTTATTATTTCTAACAGATAAACTGTCATTCCCTCATTGTCCGGTGCCTGAATACGACACCTGATCTCTTTCATGATCGTCCATCTCTTCAAACTTTTGTGAAACTTCAATATTTCGGTAACGGAGTACATCGACATTCCCATTCCACATTTCTTGGCGTGCCAGATTCTCTATTCCTCCAGGGTAGCCGTTTTGGACGGCGACGATGATCTTATCGTCACGGGATCACATCGTTCCCTATTCGGAAGTTCACACACGAACGTGCAGCACGGTGAGTGATAGCGATCCCACAAGCACAGCACGTTGTCCGAAAGTCAACACAGACGTTAGCTGTGCGGCAATCAGATATTGATGCGCTCAAACCAGCTGACTCACCCGCAAGCGACACTAAGAACAGGTAACTCAACGCACATGGCAGGAAGCAAGAAGACTGACATTCTGAGCATCTGCAACAAGAGTTACGAGAACCCAGCTTTTAACTGGAAGGGGGGAGCATTTTTCGCACAGGAAACAGACAAATACATTATTCAAGTGATTACTAAGGACACTAAACACACGACCGACCAGGGTGTTTTGCTACGAATCAGGAAATCTGAAACAGCGGTATTTCCAACACCGGTAGAACCGCAACAATAATTACCACCATATTATGAAGTTTAGTCAAGAAATTAATGTTTGCACTGAAAAACAGCAATGAACTACCTGGTGGTACTTTAGTGGCGGAGAAAACTAGTCGCGTATACGGAGACAAGCACACACATGTGCCTCGTTCGATCGACCTTTGATGCATACAGATACGTTGGCCTATAAATGTAGTCATATGATTTATAAAGGGAATCCGTTCGAATTCGTCCGGCCAAACGATGCAACTGTTTAGACCGCTCGTCAGTGAACTTCCTGCCATTTCCCCGCATCTACGGAGGCTAAAATCAGTTTCAGGCTTACGACGCAAATGTTCGCTTCCTACAAAATGACTACTGGTTTGCTACTTCCTTCCTATCGGTTAGGGAATCAGCTATAAGTCTGGTGTGTTTCAGTGGAGAATGGATCGTGCGTGCTAATATTTCGACTCCATTTCGGTTATCATATTTGACAGTATCACCGAGATGGCATGCATAAGTTAACCAAGCAAAATGCGTCAAATTCACAGGATCAAATCAGGTTGATATACGTGACTGTAGAGAAGAGTGCAACAGATATGCTCGGTTTAATCCAAAATAAGTCACTACGATTGACTTTCACGTAACAAATCCTGGTGGAACAAAATGTTTTGGAGCACTTATGGAGAGATGTCTTAAAATTGTAGTGGGCCAAGAAAAGTAGAATGATTACATTTAAACAAGCTTATAAGTTAAAAACCGGGGCACCGGTTCCTGATATGTTGATGTTGTCATTATTGTTGTTGCCTGAACATATCAATTTCGGCTGGTGAGCACTGGTTTGGGTTGCTACTTCAATCTACCGTATACTCAACAGACGGATGAACGACGATTAGTCAAAGAACAACTGTAGGCCAGCAAATGAAAGCAAGAGAATATGCCTTGAAATGACGTATGAAATGGTATGTGTCCATTCATGCTAGAAGCACGATGCCGCGCATGATTAAACATGTACATGGAAGGACAATGGTCGTTTGAAGACAGACGAGATCTCGTGGGAGACAGCGGAGTAAGAAATAAGCTTGCGTAGACGTTAGTCTGTGGTCTGAAGAATAAGTCATACTTAGATGTGAGGACATAAAAGATAGGAGTCGTCGAGAGTTCTCGAAGGTAAAAAGTTTACAATATATTAAGTGCACTGTGAGTAACGTTATTCTGCTGACATAATGAAATTAACAGCAAACTTTAGCAATTCATCTTGAATGACTTATACAGCTATTTCACGAAAACAGTAAGCTGATCTTATCAAACGGTTGAATTTTCACCTCTCAAGCGGATCAAATGACCTGGTCCAAAGTGGTTAATAAGAAAACTTCGGAGGTCAGACGTATTAGGAAAAGTAAAAAAGAACGACTTATGTCTCACGCGGCGGAAATTCGTCCTCAGCCGAGGCATCCACTTCGTGCGGCATACCAATAAGGGAGTTGGGCATTAAGGTATAAACTCGAATCCTTTTATCCACACCGGCTGTGGCCAATTCTGTTCCGTCTGGTGAAATATCCAGTGTATACGTTTGTTGTGGTTCTATACGTGACGGACAAGAAAGGAAAAAGAGTCATGTTTTTTTTCATTTTTACTGTCTACCTACTTGCAAGAGTAATACTTGGGGGAAAAAATCGATTTCAAGCAATCACGTCGACGAAATGCGTTGGTGCTGTATTACAAAAAAAAGAAAATAATCCCGCACCCATCCAAATCTGTCCAGTGCAATAAGGCTAGACGTAGTCACCAATTTTGGTAGACTAAACCTTCTTCGTTGAGATCGCACCGTTCCTAACATGTACAGGACACATCGACGCGTCGGCAAATTCCATTTTAATTTATTTTCAGATTTCTCTTACATAAAGTTGTAAATTTTATTACAGGCAGTTGCGTATAGGTAACCTTGGTTACCAAAAACGAAAAAAAGAAAAATGCGGGGATTTGAAAATATCAAACCCGATGAAAATGGCATAAGAAAAAATATTTTAAATATATTTCAAAAGGATAACTGGCACACTTGCTCACTGGACATTATTATTTTGTAGAACATTTTGTCCAAAATGAGGCATCTAAGAGCATGTCAGAGATGATTCTAATAAGAAATGAAAGATTCTAAGTTATTCACGGGACGATGGATCACTGTTTATTATTTCACAAAAATTCGTACTAAAGCAGACCTTGAGGAAAAGGATATTTGGATACTATAGAGCTGACAAACGTACACGTTTTTGGTGCCCTGATATAGGGGAACATAATCATCGGTAAATCTTTGTTGAATTCGGTGTTTTGGCTTAGGCAAGACCACCGTTAAGTTGATAACAAAAGAAAAAAATCTTTCGGATACACTTCGGAGGCAGAAAACCCAACACACCGAAAATGGAAGATAGTTCTGTTCATCAGATCACTGAGAGACAAGGACATGCATTCTCCATCATAGAATAACAACAGTCTTCATAAACCTGCCCGGATAAGAAAGAGAAGTGAAACGCTTCCAAAGTCGGAGGGCACACGGCAGGCATTAAGTAGGAAACAAATTGATACTTTTATTAATTCTCCGTAATAATTAAAAATGTGAAGAGTATTAATTTGGCGACCGTCCAGTTCTGTTCCTGGATGAATGGCAACCAAAAAAAAACAGGAAAACCACTCATGGAAAGTTTATATTTAGAAAAGCTTTCTCTAAAAATCCTCACTACTGTCTTAT
Organism: Fasciolopsis buskii; assembly: GCA_008360955.1. NCBI lineage: Eukaryota > Metazoa > Platyhelminthes > Trematoda > Plagiorchiida > Fasciolidae > Fasciolopsis > Fasciolopsis buskii. The sequence goes on along the minus strand of LUCM01010783.1, from coordinate 422,971 downwards.
ATCTGTCCGAATTCTTTATTCGGACAAGAATGAAATAGTTAAATTTTTTCAATGGGTGTTATAAATAGGGGAAAGACCATCACCGTGAGGACAAAAATATCCTCCGAATTGAAATAAACTAGACAAAATAAACAAACAACAGTTTTCTCAAAAGAACCTCTATGTCACTATTCAATGAAATCTAGTAAGCAGTGATAATTTGACCAGATTGATTCTCCTTCAACGCAGTTTTATCCACCTGAATTGACGCTTTATCCGGAAACCGTATCAACTTAGACACATCCTACAGGCTCAACCTTAGGGCTATCTAAAAGGTTTGGTAGCATGGAGTGAGAATGTGATGGGGTATTTTCAACCGGGAAAGTAATTTCGGAATTCCAAAGTTTCATGACGAAAATAACTGTGTAAACTAGTTGGCAGACTTTATGAAAAGGCGACTTCAAAAAGGACAGCGACAAATTCGTCGATTAAAAGAATAGCCAGGCACTGGATGTTTATTAAAACGTGCAAGATTTCACTGAAAACGAATTCGGTATTGCTCTTCCTCATGGGGCCGTAGTGTATGGTAGTTGAGAACTTCTGACACTGACAAATGTGTAGAATCAAGCGATTTTCCAGTAAAATTGTTTCGCTAAGTAAAAAAAAAGCAAAGAGTTCAGCGTTCCAACGGTTGGACACGACCCGTTGAATAACATGTAAATATTCATATATAGATATTGATATATGTACATAAATCGATACGTATATATATCATAGCATCACTAAGGTACTCGTACTGGGTGGCAGACAGTTCTTAAACGCATCCTTCCGGCCAAGATGTCCATTCTGGAATTGCTGAGTACCAAAATTCCCTCTCTGCTTACGAAAACGTCAGATCCGACCATAACACTTCAATCACCGATTCATGTTCACACTTGTGTCATCTGCATACACGAACCTCGGCTGAACCTGAATATTGCTGATTCACTTATTTTGACAGACAGCTTCAGACTCCATCAGTGGACAGAATTTCGGACAAGAAGACGACTGAAGGCAGTATGACAATATATATAAACTCCTTCCGGTCTGGTAAGTCCGAATTCATTGATTGTCAATAACACAGTGTCATCCCAGGTTTTCACGCCATACTATTACAATCATAAGGAACTTTGTTCATTGTCCTTTTGGTTTGCAACACAATATCATACCTGTTTTCGACTCTTCAAATATTTATTGTTCCACTTCTTGAGGGCAGTCTGCATATTATTGTGGGTTATTTCACTCATGCATCAAACATACCACGGACTATGTTTGATTTGACTGGCCTTTGTGCTTCTTCCACCAGAGAATAGTCCATTTTAGACGAAGTTTTTGCCAAACACCCCAATTTATTTCCCCTAAAATCGCTTGCTACAATTTCAAGTAGCGATCACTGTCTGCTTGTGTTAAGGCCCAAGAAAACGTCTGGGTCAGAAGTCTATTCCTTCAAGCAACCAAATCGAATCCAAATTCGCCTCTGTAACTTCTCAAACAACAACCTTACTGTTCTATAGAAATATTCAAACGCATCTGCATATTTCTTCTTTGATACCCTTTTCAATAACAATGTCAACCTATATGCCGAGATGGCAAACGCAATTTTTGATATCTGCTGCTAATTAGAAACAGTTCGTTTCAAATGGCCGCATTTCCGCTCAGAAACTGAAATCTCTAAGAAGATGCAAGGAGCACTACTAAAACATCCCGCAAAAACTCAAACGTGCAGTATATTTCTAAACTAATAAAAGCTGAAATCAAACGCATCGACACCACTTTCGCCAACCAACTTCTGAGTGGTAACAACAACCGATTCCTATGCCGAGACATTCGACTGTTGTGTGGAAAGAAAATGGGACATCTGAAATGTTCTGCGGATGTTGACAACATCACTCATGCTTGCGTCCACCCTTCCAATTATACCTCCAGCCATATTTCGACAGGGTGACGATCTGACAGTCAAAGTTTTTTTTAGGGAACAGGTGCTCGACCTACTCCGCATCACTAAAATTACCACAGGGGTTGGTCCTGACAGTCTTTCCTCAGCTCTTTTAGGGCATCGTGCTGTGGCACTGACCGAGGCATTTGAATCTCTGATCAACTCAGCATTGTGTTCGTTTTCTATCCCTGACTGCTGGAAACCTGTCACTATTATTCCCATACCAACATTGAGCAGTTCTACTGCTTCAGCAAAACGCATTCGCGCCATCGAATTAGCATGTTCTACACTCAAACTGACGGAGCTTGCTATACTTAGACGCATGCGTTCTTCNTCAGTGGACAGAATTTCGGACAAGAAGACGACTGAAGGCAGTATGACAATATATATAAACTCCTTCCGGTCTGGTAAGTCCGAATTCATTGATTGTCAATAACACAGTGTCATCCCAGGTTTTCACGCCATACTATTACAATCATAAGGAACTTTGTTCATTGTCCTTTTGGTTTGCAACACAATATCATACCTGTTTTCGACTCTTCAAATATTTATTGTTCCACTTCTTGAGGGCAGTCTGCATATTATTGTGGGTTATTTCACTCATGCATCAAACATACCACGGACTATGTTTGATTTGACTGGCCTTTGTGCTTCTCCCACCAGAGGTAAATTTATTAGATAAAGTTATTACCAACTACCCTGATTTATTTTCCCTGAAACTGGATGCCTCAAGTCCAAGTAGCGATCACTGTCTGTTTACGTTAAAGCCGAAGATAAACTCAAGGTCAGCATTTCTTCGAACAGGCAAATCGAATCCAAATTCGCCTCAGTAACTTTTCGCACAATAATTTTGCTCTTCTACGGAAGTGTTCACACGCTTCCGCGTGTTCCTCTTTTGAGTCCTTGCCCAACGACAATGTCAACCTTTTTGCCGAGACGGTCAACGCAGTCCTTGATAACTACGCACCTTAGAGACACTATTCGTCTCAAATGCCTGTATCTCCACCCAAATCTGAAATTTATAAGAGAACGCTACGAGCTCTTCTACAAAGCCCGTAATAACTCAAGCGTGCAGTATATTTCTAAACTAATAAAAGCTGAAATCAAACGCATCGACACCACTTTCGCCAACCAACTTCTGAGTGGTAACAACAACCGATTCCTATGCCGAGACATTCGACTGTTGTGTGGAAAGAAAATGGGACATCTGAAATGTTCTGCGGATGTTGACAACATCACTCATGCTTGCGTCCACCCTTCCAATTATACCTCCAGCCATATTTCGACAGGGTGACGATCTGACAGTCAAAGTTTTTTTTAGGGAACAGGTGCTCGACCTACTCCGCATCACTAAAATTACCACAGGGGTTGGTCCTGACAGTCTTTCCTCAGCTCTTTTAGGGCATCGTGCTGTGGCACTGACCGAGGCATTTGAATCTCTGATCAACTCAGCATTGTGTTCGTTTTCTATCCCTGACTGCTGGAAACCTGTCACTATTATTCCCATACCAACATTGAGCAGTTCTACTGCTTCAGCAAAACGCATTCGCGCCATCGAATTAGCATGTTCTACACTCAAACTGACGGAGCTTGCTATACTTAGACGCATGCGTTCTTCTTTGCATCCTCATGACAACCCGATTCAGTTTGCCTATAAAGTTAAACGGCCCAGTTTGGACGCTGTCGTCTCCCCCTACTTCACAAACTAGAAACACTTAGTTATCCCGGACCTTTATCACCATGTCCGTCTGATTTCTTAAATAACCGAACCCAGTGCACATCAATGGATGGTAAAATGTCGAAACCGTTGCTTAACAACACAGAAGTGCTTCAGACTGATGTACTTTCACTCTATCTCTTCGCTGTTTACATCAGCGAATAATCAGCCAGTACACTCATTCAGCTGCTAAAGTCTGCTAATGATGTTCAATCTCAAACCGCTTCGAACAACGATGATTTTCAAAGTTTTTCCAAAATCGTACCATCGGTCAACGATTTCGTTACTTGACCTGGTTTAAATTACCGTCACATTGAACAGTTTCCGAAGTCCGCTGAAAAATTGCCATTCCTCCGTTGAGCCTCTATCAATCTCCACAGGCCAAGAATCTTAGGGCTCAATGCTGCCCAAGGTAGATCTAAAATCTTCAAAATTAACAAATATTGTCTCCGAAACACGCATATAAGACTCCGATGCTGTAATCACTTTTCATATTCCAGATATAATCTCCATCTATCGTTCCACCGTTCGAATGGCGGATGATCCCATTTCCAGAGCTCGTGGCCATACTGACATCGGGATCACTCTGAGCACAAGATCCGACAGTATTATTTAGACTGGGTCCCAATCAACAATCGTTCGTACACAGTTTCATTAGACAGTTCTGTGTCTGTTTATAGTACTCGAATGAGGCATCCTTGTCTGTTTGTCGTATTTGTCCCCTTAAAATCACAACCTGATTTTAAGTCTGCCGAATATAAAAACTAATTAAATCAGGACTTGCCTCTCTTATATTAGTTGTTCATTTGTTGATCAGAATGGGGTTGCTTATACTGATCTTCAGTGATCAACGGTCTGTGGTCGATTCTCAGATTTTATTCTCGAAGTTTAATATTCCGAGCGGAATCGAACAGTGTTTCCATTTTTAAAATGGACTTGCACACTGACTATTCTAACCACAAGAATATTAGCCTAATCCCGGTAACTTCGAAATCATTAGCGTTGGGAATTCCTCGCAGGTTGCGCAATACGTGTGATGAGGAAACTCGCGAAGAAGGGATTGAGTTCCGTGCTGGTCACATGTACATCAACATTTGTTGTTAAAGTCCTGTTGCGCTCTCCTAAGTCCTGCTAACATTCTGTTCTCAGATATCCGCGCGACTTTCGATCCAATCGGCAGAAGTACCCTGTGATACTGTTTGTTTAGCAGTGGAGTAAATGAGAAGCATGTGTTGGTCCTCAAATAGTCGTAATGTGATTTCTGTGGCCACTTTATAAGGCTCATGGCTAGATTTCGCCATTTCTTGTCGTCTGCCTTCCATATCGTTTGCCTCTCATATTAGGTCACAGGATGTTTCACACAATATTTCATCCGGTCCCTCGGACGAAAAAGTCATATTATTTCCAGAAAATGGAATGTTAGCATCAGAGTATACCAATGCTATCATCTTCATTCGCGACATCTTACACCCAGTTCAACACGTTTTAGATCAATTGAGGGTTGACGTATCCAGATACAAAGTGCTTTACACCTTCAAACTATAAGGTAGTTCTCCAAGGATGGCAGAAGCGTACGGATGTAGTCACTGATTTTGGATATCGGTTGAAAGTGGACGCTAATTGTATGTACTTGCGCGGTTTGTTTACAACTAGCCATGGTGCTGGGGATTGTCCTCAAATTGTTATACAAAATTGTGCGTACATAAATGTCGCATTTCATTCGAAAATAAGGACGAAAAAAAGTTATACTCATCACATTCTGGAGTGGAGATAAATGACACTGGGAAGAAAAACTGCTCAAGTGAATGATTTGAAAATTCAAGATAGGTGGCTCAAGAAATCGGTTGGAACTCGGGTCCGGTATGTCAGGATATGTCCTAGGTAGAGGGCAGTCGAGTTTCGGTAGATATTGATTCTGGAGAGTAAGGTACAAAAGATGGATCGCATGAAATTGTCAGAAGGGCATTTTGAGAGGTCATCGTAAGCGAGGGGGTTGGAATCTGAAAGTACCATGTGCGTAAACGTTTCCCACGTGGATAACTGTTCAACACGCAATATGACGAAGATTTCATCTGGTGATATGGAATACACTCGACTACTAACTGACTGTTCCCGTTGCAAAATTTTAAAGTCATTCTCAAGTAGATATGCGAAAATAACGGGAGAATAGTAAAGAAGGATTGGGAAAACATGTTGGTATAGAAAATGACAGACGATGCTTTGTTCCACTTTGTAGTTCAATTCATTATTTTATCAATAATGACTCCCTAGATATTCCACATAATTAACCATATGGACA